>LQRL01061656.1:2386-14928 GCA_001703475.1 Hydroides elegans | reverse complement strand
CCAAGTACTTTGTGCAGGCGAGTTTGGTATGAAGCAATTAAGCTAGACCTTTCAAATTTTATTCTCGCATAAACCGAGGTCTGAAGTCGTGCCTCGTTAAGGTTTCATCTGGATCGGTTGAAAATTGTCGATCCTGGAACACTTTGAAAATTGTCGATTTCAACATTTTCACCCGATGTTAAGTACATTGTGCACACGAGTTTGGTATGAAGGAATTGAGCGAGAGATTTTTAATTTAATACGTACATATAAACCAAGGTCTGAAGTCGTGCCTCGTCATGATGTCATCGCGATCGGTTGAAAATCGATTTTGGTGCACTTTAAAAAGTAGCGAAAAGTTCATTTTCAGATGAGGAAATGTGGGTGATAATAAAAGATATCATCATTTGAGTACGTGGTATGTGCTTATATAAGCAAACATGCTTGTATTTTTAGTAAAAACTGATCATCCTGCATCCACGAATTGTTGAAGTTCACGGGGCATCCAAGGTTACTGACCTTCTAGTTCCAAAAATATAGATACGTCCTTAGAAAAAAAAATCGGTAAGTAAAAATCCGTACTCGATTTTTATGTTTGACAGTGTGTAATTTTGAAAATCGTTGATAGTCCGCTAGCGATTTACCGTTTCTTTTACTGATAGATTGTTAATAAAACTCTATATTTCACCTTAGATTTTTCATGTAGGCACAAAAATAAGATGATTCGCCAAACGGGCATTGCGAACATAGAACGCGTATTATTCCATGGCACCAATAAGAATATGGTCGACGCATTTTCCGGAGACAACTTCCATTTTCCTGAAATATAACTTTCTTCTTATGTCATACAGCCTGATATTTTAATGTTATGCCCAATCAGAACAAAGACAAAAGCGCATGAATCGCCAGCTAAACTCAAACAAACAAATAGCGTTAAACTTACCTCAAGTTATTTTTTTTCATTTGCAGAGACAACTTCGATTTTCCTGAAATATAACCTCTTTCCTATAACATATAGTCTGATGTTTTGATTTTATGAACAATCAGCACAACGACAATAGCCCATGAATCGCCATCTTAACTCAGACAAACCAAAAAGTGTCAAACTTTCCTCAAGGTTATTTTTTGAAAATTTTCGCAAACAGGCACAAAGATAAGATGATTCGCCAGACGGGCATTGAGGACGTCGAACGCGAGCTGTTCCATGGCACTAACAAGAATGTGGTTGATGCCATCTGTCGGGACAATTTTGATTGGCGTGTAGCGGGGAAGAACGGCACTGTACTCGGCCAAGGTTAGATTCTTATAGATTCTATTAGTTAGACTCAGTTAGAAATTCTTTAGACTCTATGTATAAATGACTGGATAATATGTTTTATGACTCCTATAGGAGTAATCTGTAAAACGTTGAGTCGACCCAGCTTAACAGAACCAGGGTGAAAATCTTTTATTAGGCCCCAACCCAAAAGGTTGGGGGCCTATAGGTTTGGGGTGTCCGTCCGTCCGTCTGTCTGTCTCTCCGTCATACTTTTTTTAGCCACGGCTTACGAAGTAAACCGTGGTTTGTGCGATCACTATGTGTTAGTTAGTGGGTTATGTTGTTAACATCCGACCCTTCTTCTCACACATTTCTTGACCGATTCTTTTCATATTTTAATGGGAACCTCATTAGGTGAATACCTCTACAGGGTGTGCTTTTTATATCGATCAAGCTTATATAAGCACTGTTATAAGCAAAAATATGCTTATATCTCTGATATAAACAAACTGCAACATGTGAGCGATAATAGGGTGTTCTCTGCCTTGCCATCCACATGTTGCATTCGAGCGCCTTCATATGAAAGTATAAAAACCAATTGATACATCGACATCAGGTGAATTATATTATGCAATTTCGGGATGACTTATGTGTATCACCTTATAAATTGAGATAAACCTACTGTATTTGCGCTTTATATTTTATCATCTTGAGTGCCGTATTGAACGTTTCGATACCGTTTTGATTATTATGACATGTGTATGTGTAGAAAGACCAGTTGTAGCAAAATAAATTCAAACATTTATTAAAATGATTTACGGTGATTACTTTAAATACTGATCAAAGATAATTTAATTTCCTGCCCTGAGTTGAATTGCTACGGCTGCCACTTTGTTAATCAGATGTGTCATTGAGATATATTAGAATGTTGTTCGTGTGGTTTTATATGTGAGTTACGATTTTATGGAAAAAAATCGGGATGTCGGATTTTCTCTTCGGCTTTATGAAATAAGAGGTGTCTTGTATTGCGTCAACAGGTACACCTATTGCGTAGGGTCTAATGTATAATACCATATTGATGATATTATCATGTATGTAAATTATGGTTGTGATTCATAATCTCCCTTGGCTTATTATGTACATGTAAGAGTGTCTAGATGAACCACTGTAGTAATGTTCAACATAGTTTTTTTGGCGAAATAACAATTGAAATGAATGGTTTCTTGTATAGCTTTTGTAGGATATAATGAATATTTTACAAAATCTCACAACACGAAACATTCTAAGAAGAAAGAACTCTTTATTTTGTCAGAAAAAAAACATTAGATAGTGAACCTTCATATTGGTTGTGCTAAATATGTAAATAGACATCAATAAGATAAGGACAAGCTGTGGCACACTGTCCCTGGACAGTCTTGTTGTACACGCCAGAACTTTTGAACGGAAGGTCATAGAGACTTTGTTATAGGCTCAAATGAAAGGTCTTGGTCCGTAGATGTTCCTTTTGACCATTTCGGTCAAAAACATGCGACCGGAAGTTGTAAAATTGGCCAAAATAACCAAAAATAGCGGTTTTTTTTTCAAGACTTGAGCTTGTACGGGCTAGAACTTTTGAACGGAAGGTCATATAGACTTGGTTTTAGGCTCAAATGAAAGGTCGTAGATGTGCCTTTTGACCATTTCGGTCAAAACACCCGACCGGAAGTTGTCAAATTGGTCAAAAATAGCGGTTTTTATAGAAAATATATTTAAAATCTATAAAAAACACACACCTTCGAGTTTGGGGGCGGTTGGGGCCTGCTCGTGTTTCACAAATACTTCCTTGTTTTTTTTTGTTTTTTTTTGCAGGAACGTACTTTGCGCGTGACGCCAGCTATTCGCATCGCTACACGGACCATGGCCGGGTATCCCTGAGCAACATATCCACAGCCATCGGGCGCCAATACCCTCATGGCAACGTTCGTAAGTATCTTCTATATTTCTTTTATTGAATATAGGAAGCAATGCAAATTAATCTTCATTCCTAGTCGGGATGTCACTGCATTTGGGCGTCAATACCCACATGGCAACGTCCGTAAGTATTTGAGTAAGAATTTCTTATTTTTTTGGAAACGAAACATTTTTTAAAAACTTAATCTTCATTTCTAATTGGGATGTCACTACCATTATGCGCTAATACCCACATGGCAACGTTCGTAAGTATCTTTCGTTTTTTGGTTTAGGAATAAAAAAGTTGAAACATGATTTTTACTCGAAGTCATGATGCCATTGCCCTCATGAGCCTATATACCCACATGGCAACGTTCGTAAAATCGCAGTAGGGATTTCTTATTTAAAAAAAAACGGAACTTTTGTTTTAAACTCAATCTTTATTCCCAGTCAGGATGCCACTGTCATTGGTCGGCACATTTGCCCACATGGCAAGTGTCATCGTTTATTCCTAAGATTATAAGTTTTTGATAAGTGTCATGTATATTCTTAAGTGTCCATACTTTAGGTTTAACCTGTTTAGTTAAGTCTTATCCCTAGTGAGAGTGCTCTTTTGATGCATGTTTCGTTGCAATGATCTTTCTCTGTCATTTATATAAATATTTCAATGAGAATACTTTTTAATAATGAATACATGTCGATATTTAAGAAGGGCATTCGTTCTTTTTCAGCACAAAGAATCCAAACCTTCATGAGCAACCTTTCTGGCCTAAGACACGGTATGTAATAAAACATCAAAAATGTCTTTTGAAATACAGTAGAACCACGTTAACTCGAGCGCGGTTAACTCGAACTACCCAATAACTCGAGGTGATTTTGCTCTTTAAAAAAAAACGGATAACTCGAAATCGCGGATAACTCGTGGAAAAGTCCTGAGCACCTCGAGGTAACGAGGTTCTACTATATATCGAAAAAGGTTGTTGGTGATCAAAGTGGTAAGGAGTAACCAAGAGCTCTGGAAAACAATGCTTTTGATTAGAGAACATAGCTGGTCACGTCAAGTTTATACAATGCATATGATATTATTTGTATTTAATGGTTTTCATTTTCCTAAAGTCAGAATGCATATTTCATGAAGAATATATACGTACATAGGCTATATATAAATCTTGCCTTCGGGCTTGGGCATTACCATTTTCTTCCATAGGGTCAATAACCATGTTGATATGAACCCTTCGGATATAATTCTTATTTAATTTTCCCTTTTTATAGTGACCATGCCTGCAAATCCCGCTGCACCCCCACCACCCGCGCCACGTAAACCCGCTGCACAACCGTCACTATCAACCAGTCAAGCGTCTTCCTTAAGCAATGCCCTACAGCAAGTCATCAACCTACGCCAAGCACAACAAAATACCCCTGCCTCCTGGTCAATGAAACAACAACAACAACAGCAACAACAACAACGACAACAACCGAGTTCATCGACGTCCTCTATGACCGGGTCAACATCGAATCCAGCGAATCCCCAACAGGGCCCCAGTGGTGCCGCCTCAGCCTGGTCCTCATCCATAACAACCAATGGCAACCTGGTCATAAAAAATAATGGAAATAATGGGAACGTTGTCATAACTGGTTGTGGGGCAAAAGGAAAGGTCGTCATAACCAATAATCAAACCAATGCAAACAACCCCAGTGGCGGTGGGCACCGCCGTGTTCAAATATTGCAATCATCCAATCCGGCGGCAATTAGCAATAGCGGCAGTGGTGGCGCCACAGTCGCCAATCCCATAATGCAACAGCCACCTCCCGCGCATGCGCAGCCACCACAGCAACAACAACAACAGCAACAACAAAATCAATTTCCGGGGGCAGCTTTGATTCCCCAACAACCTGCGGTGCAACCCCCTAAAACGAAACACATGATGTTTCTAGCGCGTGTACTGGTGGGTCAGTATTGTCGGGGACATGGCCAGTATAAGAAGCCGCCGGTTATTGCTGGAGATCCAAATCGGAGGACGTATAATAGTTGTGTGGATTGCGTGCTTAATCCGTCTATGTTTGTGGTATTTGATCATGCGCAAGCGTACCCTGAGTATATCATTGAGTATACACATGCACTCGCGTGAAAAAGTGGAAAAACATACTAGACATAGAAAAAAAATAAATAAAGAGATCTTGTCAAAAAAAAAACTGTTGACTTGATCGTATTAGTATAGTATCCTGAGAATAGCATTGAGTATACGCATGCAATCGTGTGAAAATCAGCAAGACAGAGAGTAAAAAGAAAACAAAGGCGTCTTGTCAAATCAGAAACTGTTGATATGGTGTAGTCGTATCCTAAGTTCATTATCGAGTATTCGTATGCAATCGTGTGAAAAATACAATAACGAAAATAGAAAACTAAAAGAAAACAAAGAGATCTTATCAAAACATACAACTGTTGATTGATGGGAGTTGTATCTTAAAAATATCATCGAGTATTTGCATGAAATCATGTGAATATTGAAAAATCCCTTAGAAACAATTGTAAACAAGTAACCGTAGATAAAAAGAAAATAAAAAATAAAATAAAAAGAAACGCGTAGAAATAAGTTGTGTATTAGATGATTTGTATATGCTGTAAAAACATGTACTTTTCATTTTAAATTGCTTTTTATATTTTATATTATACACTTTGTATTTATTATCCAGGATAAATCATGTATTCTCAATGAATGAATTTTAAAGGAAATATTTTATAACCATGTGAACACATTACTTTAATCGCATCATACACAACTGGCTATATCTATTCAAGAAGTGTGTTTGTTATTATTAATTGATCAATGCAAAACCAAATTATTCGCATTATGTTGGACTTTATCAAAATCCATATTGTTAAGTTTTTAGTTTTACATAATCTAACTTCTCCCAATTCTTTTTAAGTGTTTGTATTAACAATGAATCGTTGTCGCAGACTAGAATTTTCAAAAACGGTACCTATTGTCAGTTAATGAATCATGGGTAATCAATTATTCATCATTGTATATTGTAAATGCCTTTAAGTTTTTCTCATTCAATGTGCATTTGTATCCAAATATATTCGAAACGTGTATTTCGTAGTTTGTAGGTAGGTAGTTGGTAGGTAGGAAGCGTCTAACCTCCTACAACAGTAACAACTGAAGTTGCATTTGTTCTTTTATACTTATAAAATGCGAAAAGCCATATGTTCCTTGCTTTAGTTATAATTTTAAGATAATTAATTTATTTTATTTCATATGATAGAATTTTGTGTGTCAAATCATGTTTCTATTTTTGGTAGACTACGTTTTCAAATCTAACCTAATTAAAAACAACTATAGAAATATCAAACAATTATGTTATTACGGCAACAAAAATTTCGCAAGTGTTAAGAATCATTTTGAAATTGACTAAATTGAACAACTTATCAAAGGTGTGTATCGTAGCTTAGTTCAAAAGTTGGTGTAGTCACTGCAGTAGTATGTAGGTTATTGATTCTTGTTGAATTGTAGAACGGTAGGTTAGTTTCGTTTGAGTAATTGGAAAAAATAGGGAAAATTGTATTGCATTTCTTTCAAGCATTTAATTTATAAAGCACCTGCATTAATTTTCTAAACCAAGATATCACTTTTTTTGAGAGCAAATTGTTTTTTTCTCATTGTTTATACATGAAAGCTGTTTAAATTGTTTGATTGCTTGAATTTTGTAATTTTACAAAAAAAAAAGGTAATTTTGTATCCATCCCTCTCATTTACTCATCAAGTAATAACTTGTAATTTAATGAATGTCTCTCGGGCAATAAATAACAAACATCATCGCGTTTCTTTGCGTCTTCTTTCAACATTGTTTTGCTAGCTATACTTTGAAGTGTTTCGCCCACAGAAACTGCTAATCACATACATGTACTTATATAATTTCCATTTTATACGAAATTTCACAATTATTTATTAGCAGTCATTTATAGTTTTTAATCCATGACGATATGGTAATGATATGGGCTTATTATATAAGTTATATCAAAAGTCTTGAGATTTTTAATCTAATTAGTTTTAATTTTGAAGATTGTCGCGTAAATTAACGTTTTAGAATCCAACCAATTTCCTATATTTCGGAGCTATTTGTGACAAATAAGAGACAGACCGATTGAAGCAAAATCCTTAAATCTTTTGTTAATTTTATTTTTGCAGTCAATATTGATACACACCACACAAACATGAGAGCAATAAATATCCTAAAATTAATATAACAATTGCTAAATAATAACGAAGTATTATCGAGTCTTGTGAATCACAAAATCGCTTATAAATCAAAAACAAAATCGTTTCAATCACAGTTTTCATGATAGTTTGTGCTACGCTTATCACAAAAAGTGATTTTTTAACATACATGTGCACGCATATATTTTAATACTTTGCGAAAAATACATTTGCTGCAATACTGTACTTTCAAACACAAATAGATGTTTGGTGCGACTCAAAATGTATCTTTGGTAAAATATTCAGCAGATATACCAAAAATGTTTGAATACACAAGTAAACCATGCAATACTTAATTTTGCAACAAAATAATAATCCCCTGTCCTTAGACAAAATGCACATAAATAATCGTAATTTACAAATAGATATTGAAGCAAAGCAACATTGAATGCTTAAAACATATGTGCTTCTCTGTGCTCTAAATTATAAACAAACATGACATAAATAACAAGCTACATATTTTTAAAAATAGATGTATAGGGATTAACGACTAATTAGTGAAAACATTAAAATCAACTTCCAGTTTTTGCTGGAATTATTAATACTGCTTAATTTTGGAAATGAAAAAGGTTTACAGCTTAGCTTTTCATGAACATGTTGGAAATGATATACATTGTAAATGTATGAAATAGTTATATAATATTAGGGTGTACACCCTTGTGATTATTCTTTATTCTATAAATTCATGGACGGAGAATGAAATATCATAGTTATATCTATTCAAAATAACTTTTTATTTTCATTTTATGGCATATTTTTCAGTAATTTACATATATATTCTCACGAAACTACCATTTTCGATGCCGAAATAAACTTTGAACATACACAAACACTTCTCATTTAATTTCTGTATATATGCATATGTTTTAATTATTACTGTTTTGTTTAATTATAATTCAAAAGCGTCCAAAGTTTTCAGAAAATGCCCCGAAAAGAGTAGGTTTCCCAAGTTATTAAAGCTCTTCTGAATAATAAATATAAAATCAACTTAAATCGATGAGATTCGTATCTTACATAAAGTGCACACGTAAGTTTCCACGCAAATCAAAAGCCACAAATATCCATAAAATATCAACCAAATCGTATTATTGCTAGCTTTACAAGCTACAGATTGTATATACAGGGCTATACATTTCAGTCATGCAGTAGGTATCAGGACTTTCTGTGCTTTGTGACCATTGATCCTAATGAAATGGGCGGCCCTGAATAGTTTCCCTACCGAATCACATACAAATTCATGTATTTGATATAGCAACCCCATATACACTATGTTAGTATGCATCGATTAAATTAGGAATTGTGTAAATGCCGTCGCAAAAATGTTAATAATTCCCTAACTATACATAAAGTGATTAATTAGAACTTAAGTAAATGAAGCTTTACAAACGCATAACCATTGAGCTTTAAATGTGTATTGCAGATAATTTATAAAGCTGTGTTTCAAGTTTCTTTGAACAAATGTAATGCAACCTTTATCGCGTGAAAATGGATAAATCAACACACAAAGAAAACTTGAAAATTGCACACTCTAATACATTTTATCGTCACAATCCCATATATGTTTGAATACATTGTGAAATCTAGCACACCACTTTCCGATCAAAATCATTTTTCAGATGAGTTCATTCCGATCTTCATAAGTTCAATATCGGTCAGATATCAAGCATATTCCACATCAGGGTTTTTCTTATAGTTATGAAAATTTCAGCGCCCACTCCACCTACAACCACCCCAACCCCTCCCACCACCCGTTCGGCCTTATATATCCTTTACCGGATTCCAAATTTTCCGGATCAGCCACTGAAAGTATGTTTGTAAAAGACCGGCTTATATTGTGAGCATAGCCCATGAAACCCCATTTTGTAACAAATATGATATAAAAGTCTGCTCGTAGTTGATGCTGGCGCCTAATACATATCCATGGGGTTGTTTTTCTTCTTTCCTTTCTTCTTTCCGGCCGTGTGTGTGGGTAGAGCATCTAGTCGCATGGGTTTGCGAACAGGGAATTCCTCGTTTGAGATCTGTCCATGAACCTGTTTGCATTTGAAAATGTTTAATTTGTATTATTTTTTAAACTCATATAATCATGATATCACAACTATCGTCTAAAACATGCGATTTGAAAGACTAATCTGTGTTGATCTTACCCGAACTTATTTGTCGGTCTATATCATGTTTGTGCATTTATTATTTCTCATTCGTAATTCGCCCTTGGGTACATAGCTTAACAGCGTCAAATATCAATTTTAAGAAGAGACAAATTTCAAATAAATATTTTTTGCGCATAAACCGGGGAATATTGAATACTTTAAGAAGAGAAATAGAAATGTGTCCGTTGGAGCACATATGGCCCGCTGCACATCAATCGCCCGTTATAAACTATTGTCAGGCTAGTCACAATAAGCATTCAATATCACCAGCTTTAAAGTTGAAACCGGGAACAAATATTTATTCAAATGAATAAATAATTTTGTCACTGACCGCTGCAGCCTTGAGCTGGTCGTCGCTGAGTGGCTGAGCCTGCCAGGGGGCGGGGCCTGGAGGCAGGTGTCCGTTGGAGTGGCCGTTCTGGCTCGGACTGTGGCCGTTTCCTAAAAAAATAACAGGGAATATATGTATGATTTAAGATGCAATTGATCGAGAATTTGTTCAAAATATTGAATGAATTAAAAGACCAATAGGTTAGTACGTTAGCTATATTCAATATTTCTCATATATTTGTGCACATATTAAATTATATGAATTATAAATCAATTATCAGCTACTTTGAATCATGTGGAGGGAAAAACAATATTGAACTGTAAAACAACATGCAAAGATTAAAGTTTGATACCATCATAGAACAGCTATGAAACAAATAATAAACTAGAAGGTCAGTGACCTTGGATCCCCCGTGGACTTCAACAATTCGTCGATGCAGAATGGACAGTACTTATTAAAATCTACCTTGAAAATAACAAACTAATTTGCAAACACAAAATATCGAATATGAAAAAAGAAGGTTTCAGGAGAGAACCAAATTTTACATTTTCTAAGCTTATATATCAGTATATAACTTTTATTTAGAAATATGCTTATATAAGCAATTATGCTTATATAAGCTCAAGGACTGACCTCCAACTGAGAAGACCAGTAAGCTTAATTTTGATGAATTTAAAATATCGTAATTATGCTTATATAAGCATGATTGCTTATAAATATTCTTATATAAGCATGATTACTTATAAAATCACACCCAAAATGCTTTTGATGGCAGCTGACGAGACAAGTGAAGAAAGAGCATCATTTCACTTAGCTAAAATAACAAATAACATGGTTATATAAGCATGCTTGCTTAAATTAGCACATAATTCAAAAAGCCCCCAACTGACGAGACCAGCAAAGCAAATTTTGATTTTTAATGAATTTCATTAGGTATGCTTATATAAGCATGATTGCTTATAAAAGCACACTCAAATGCTTTTGGAGGGCAACTGAGGAGACCAGTAAAGCAAAATCATCATTTCACGTTTCTAAAAAACAATATGCCTACATAAGCATGATTGCTTATATAAGCACACCAAAAATGCTTTTGTATGGCAACTGATGAAACAAGTGAAGAAAAATATCATTTTTACTCACATTTAGAAATGTGCTTATGTAAGCCATTTTGCCTATATAAACATGACTGACCTCCAACTGAAGAGACCAGTAAGCTCAATTTTGATTAGTTTAACATTCATAAATATGCTGATATAAGCATGATTGCTTATAATGTGCTTATATAAGCATGATTGCTCATAAAATCACACCCAAAATGCTTTTGAGGGCAGCTGACGAGACAAGTGAAGAAAGAACATCATTTCACTTATTTAAAAAATAATTTGCTCATATAAGCATGTCACATACCATGTACTTAAATGATAATATCTTATATTATCATCCACATTTCCTCATCTGAATATGAACTTTTCGCTACTTTTTAGAGTGCTCCAAAATCGACAATTTTCAAGCACGATTGCTTATAAAAGCACATTCCAGATACTTTTGAGACGCAGCTGACAAGGCTAGTGAAACAAATATATCATTTAATTCACATAGCAAATATGCATATATAAACACGATTACTTTTGTAAGCCAATTCCAAATGCACCAGACTCTCAAGATAGGTGTTAACACATCTCTAATGATTTGCTGATTACTATGCTTATATAAGCATGATTGCTTATAAATATGCTTATATAAGCATGATTGCTTATAAAATCACACGCAAAATGTTTTTGGACAGCAGCTGACGAGACAAGTATTGAAAGAACATCATTTCACTTATCTAAAAATAATTTGCGTATATAAGCATTTTTGCTTATATAACACATCTCAATTAATTTGCTGATTAATATGCTGATATAAGCATGATTGCTCATAAATATGCTGTTATAAGCATGATTGCTCATAAATATGCTTATATAAGCATGATTGCTTATAAAACCACACGCAAAATGTTTATGGAGAGCAGCTGACGAGACAAGTGAAGACAGAGCATCATTTCACTTATCTAAAAAAATGTGCTTGTATAAGCATGTTTGCTTATATTAGCAGATACCACGACCTTAAAAAAATGATATTATCTTATATTATCACCCACATTTCCTCATCTGAATATGAACTTTGAGATGACATCATGACGAGGCACGACTTCAGACCTTTGTTTACATGTGTATTGAATTTAAAATCTCTCGCTCAATTCCTTAATAGCAAACTCGCCTGCACAAAGTACTTAACATCGGGTGAAATTGTTAAAATCGACATTTTTAAAGTGTTCCAGAATCGACAATTTTCGAACGATCCAGTCAAACCTTGACGAGGCACGACTTCAGATCTCGGTTTATACGAGAATAAAATCTGAAAGGTCTAGCTCAACTATTTCATACCAAACTCGCGTGCACAAAGTGCTTGGCATCTGAAAAAAGTTTAAAATCGACAATTTTCAAAGTGCTCCAGAACCGACAATTTTCAACCGATCGAGATAAAACCTAGACGAGGCACGACTTCAGACCTTGGTTGATACGTGTATAAAATTTGAAAGGTCTAGCTCAACTATTGCATACCAAACTCGCGTGCACAACGTGCTTGGCATC
>LQRL01061641.1:683-12447 GCA_001703475.1 Hydroides elegans | reverse complement strand
GCCCCCCCCCCCCCCCCCCCAATGCTCGAATGAGCGCCCATGTGCGCTTAAACAAACATACAATGCTAGTCATATATTAATATTGTCCAAGCGTTTATGGTTTAGACCTGTTTTTAGATAATTATTAAATAATGATATAGATTTTCATTTTGTTCGCTAAGCGCCACCCATGCTCGAATGATCGCCTACCCATGTCTTTTTACACTTACCCAACAAAGGGCCCATGGGCGCTTAGACGGTCGTTTACGGTATGTTAATATGAAGATATTTGAATAAAGAAATGTATTACACAGTCCTTACTCTAAATAGAACATTAAGGCTGTTGTTATTTCGTCTAGATCTTATGTATACATGTATAACAAAATACCAGCAAAGCTAAGTGTTGTTTACCATGGCACGTGTGGTCACTGTCCACCAGAATGTAACCATAATCACAATGCGAGCACTGGTCCAAGGATCCGTTGTCGTCTGTGTCAATGCAGGCGTTACAGTGCTCATCTGTGTTAGCGGCAGTGCAAGCTTTAAAACAAGGAAATATTAATAAGTTGTAAATGATCAATTCTAGGATTACAAACACTATCTACTAGACATGATAAACATTGCGGGGCGCAGTTGGGATAAAGCGTTGGCTATCGATTACAGGGCTTAATTGTTAACGCGATGCATTAACGCCCATTGCCTTTTTATTGAAAGAGCAATTAAGCAATATGATTCTATAAAATGAGAGATACAGTGATATACCGTGTACCTCGTTAAAAAGTTTTACTCAGTCATTGTTACGAATCATTTTAAACGGATCAGTCCGGACACCGGCTTAATCGAATGAGTTTGCACAGTCCGGAAGGTATCCGAAAAAAAAAACAAGATTTAACCTTCGAAACATATGAGAACATCTCGTAAATGCTCTTAAAATGCATTAATATATCCCCCACCCCGCCCTCACACTGTCGTCAACTTAAACAAAGTGTCTGCTAACACATTACGGTCTCTGAAGGTCCTAATGGAGATATACGAGAAAATATAGTTAAAGACTCATGTACTGTGATCCGTACTGATGCTTACTCCGTGAAGCCAGTGTGTGCACTCAGCCGAACGGTTGCGTCAATTCATTTTAAAGACAATTCAAGAGGATCTCAACTTTAGTTTTCATTATCCATAGACAAATAAACAACATTTATATTAAATATGCATTAACACTCACCGACGCATATACTATGGTCCGTACTGATTACCTCGCCGTGCAGACAGTATGTGCACTCAGCCTAACGCTGCCTTCAATGTGTTTTAAAGACACTTTACGATGATCTAAACGTTGGTTTGCATTACCATAAACACTATTTACATACATTTACACTCACCGACACATGTACTATGATCCGAACTGATAACCTCTCCGTGCAGACAGTGTGCACTCAGACGAACGATTTCGTCAATTCATTTTCAAGATAATTCACGAATATCTGTCCGAGGGGCCAAAGTAACCTTACAAATTAGTACTATTTACATATACGGGACATATTTTGAAACTTTCCGACGCATGTGCTGTGATCCGAACTGATAACCTTTCCGTGCAGACAGTGTTTGCACTTCGCCGAACGGTTGCGCCAATGCATTTAAGAAACAAATTGACAAGTATTTGACCGAGTGTCCACTTTAGAAAATGATGCAATTTACATATATGTATTAAAACTTACCGACGCATGTGCTGTGATCCGTACTGATGACTTCCCAGACAGCGTGCTGGCGCCAATGAATAAACGAAGATCTACACTAGGGTCCAAATTAACAATAACCAAATTAACAAAAGTTATATGTATATGCATAAACTTACCGACGCATGTACTGTGGTCCGTACTGATAACCTCTCCGTGCAGGCAATGCGTGCACTCAGCCGTGCCATCATGGTCGGAATCCTCGCATTCCGTGCAATCCGCAATGCTCGTCTCGGTTGCGCAATCTGCAATTCAATTTGATTCAAATATATAAAATATATTGTTAACATAAAAAAAACTCTATTATAAGTGTTTAATGTAAGCGTAAGTTAAATTACGATGCAGTGTACAAACTATCATATACGTTTGTTCGTAGCGAACAATAACAAGACATTATTAAAAACATAATTACGTTTGTAGTAAAATAATTGTCAATGTTAAAATGTGTTATCGATATAACTGTACAGTCGGGATTGCATGATAGCAAATTATATTATGCAAACAAATTATTTTCACAGCTTCTTATAACCTTTGTTTTCAGTCAAGCTAACTTCTCGTCACGCTCTTTTTCACTCCGAATAAAGAACACAAATCTGAACAGTTAACACCTTATTAAGTATACAAAAATGCACAATTGAAGGGCTCCGTGCAACAATGTGTTAAGTCGACTTTACATGTTTTGCCAAAAAGTATCGAATGATTATAGATTCATGTCGTATACTTAAATGCTACGAAATCGATGCATTCATTATAATGTCATTCATTGACAGCTTGCAACCCCTTTATGATAGAAAGCCTATGACTGTTATGGATGCTTCTTATATCAAAGCATCAATTCCAGACTTGTAACAATGTTGCACGGAAATCTTAAATTGTATTTATAAATATATAAACTAAAACACCGTACCGTGGCACATATGGTCCGAATCATCAATGATGTACCCATGGTCACAATGGGAGCATTGGTCCAGGGATGAGTCATCGTTTGAATCAATGCACTCGTTGCAATGATCATCAGAAGAAGCCGCAGTACATGCTGGGAAGGGTAATAATGCAATACGTGTTAACTGTATGCTCTGAGAAAAATGGTTTATTGGTAGATCATTTTGATAAGTACATTTTTATGTATTTACCATCCTGTTATACAACGCAAACTGTCAGAGGTAAGCCCTGTCACCTAACGATGTAAACACAGCTTTGTTAACCGTATAGGTCAGACCAATCAAAACCTACATTACATAATGTATCAATGAGCAATAAGACATTGCCTGTTTAAAGGATTTTTGGATTGGTTCACATATCACTTCATGTGGTCTTTGGGGGATCCACTCTGAGCATTGGTGCCAGGGCATATATATGAGAGTTTAGAAGGATCGGGGAAAAAGGATTGTATTTGAAATTTCTGAAATTTGCAACCGATTGGGTAGTGCCGATGGTTTTTGCCCTAGAACCGATTTGTACACACTCTTTTTCAGTTGATGACACAGTTCGTTTGATTATCTACCCTTTGATGACAGGTAACTTGCAATGCAATCAAAGAAAACATATTTTTGACATGCAACACTTACCAACACAATCCGAGTGGTCCGCGTTCACAACTTTGCCAGTGACGCAGTGTGTGCATTCAGGCGTGCTGTCATGGTTTGCGTCTTCGCATGCGGTGCAATCAGCAATAACGGTGTCCGTTGCACAGTCTTGATTTTCGTAAAAAGAAACATATTTATTAATGAAATAATATGATATGAGAAATAATAGTTTTATATATTCTCGAATGAATGTTTATGTTTGTTAACCATCAGACGCGGATTGAGAGGGGGCGCATCCGGCACGCGACCCCTGTTCGCCCTTATATGTAAGAAAAAAAAGCGCCCCCGGTTCAGTTTGATAATCTATACTGTTTGCGCCCCCAGGTTCAATGATTTCTGAATCCGTGCCCGACCATATATTATTTTGAAAACATTAAAGTAGTTTCCTTACTGTGGCAGGCATGGTCACTCTCTTTTAGGTAGTAGCCCTCTTCGCAGTGGGAGCACTGATCCAATACAGCATCGTCATCGGAGTCGATACATGCAGTGCAGTGTGATCCACTGACGGTGGCAGCACATGCTATGGAGTAAGACAAAACAAGGAATTAAAAGCAAAATATATAAGCAAACAATAACAAAAGTATAATAAAGGCAAACTCGATTTGACGAACGGTTATACATGATCATCAATATTGGAGTCGATGCAAGCAGTGCAGTGCGAACCACTGGCGGTGGTAGCACATGCTATATTGAATATGATGAAATAAGTATATATAAGCAAACGTATAAGCAAAGTATATAAGCACAATATGTAAGCAAATATTATGTATGACAATAGGCTGTATGTCATCATTATCGGAATCTATGCAAGCGAAGTACAAGTATCAGCAAAACATACAAGCAAATTTGATATATTTACATTTGTATACACAACAAGATGGGTTAATGCTCACAGAGCACATGAATCTGCAATCTTTTCCTTATATATATATTCGATTTAAAATATGTACTTTTATATATTGTTTTATAGCTTTTTTAAAGAATATTCGGCTTGTTTTCATTGCACCGATTTCTATTTTGCTCACCTACACACGCCGTATGATCATCGTTGAGGGCATATTCGGGATCACAAAGGGTACATTCGTAGGTTCCATCGTGGTTCGCGTCCTCACATTCGGCACAGTGAGTGAAGAGGGCAGTGGCGCAGTCTTAAATATGAAAATTAAGATGCAAGGCTTTGTTAACGCAACAATACTTAATATAATACTTCGCTCGTTTTGCATCATCAACTTTTGAAATTCGAGTCTGAATGATGTTCAACAACATGATTAAATGCTAGAACAGTTTTATAAGATAGAACGGGCAACTCTAACACGAGATATTAAACGACACAATAAGTTTGGAAACATTGATATCAGTGTGGGTATTTATACAGGCGTTAACCTGATTTTGATGTTTGATATAACACTTTTTCATGAATAAAAGCAGGATAATAAGAACTATGTGTCACTTGAAATCGTGACTCAAAACTCAAATTTAACAATAATACTGAGTGCATTATAAAAAAATACAAGCTCAAATAATATAATCATCATCTTTTAAAACTAGTTGTAAATTACTTTATACTATAACTAAAATGATTCACAAATATATTGTGAAATGAACCAAATATATATAGATGTATGTAATTTGAATAAAATAGAGCTGTGCACATACACATGCCGAACTTATTAGACAAATTAACATAAACAAATTTCATAAAGGTATACTATTGGACCATGTACGGAATTATTGTTACCTTCGCACGCGGGAGTAGCAGCATTCAACACATAGTTTGTGTCGCAACGCGAGCAGACGAAGGTTCCAGCAGATGCTGTGTCGTCACATTCTATGCAGTTTGCAAGTGGAACTCCAGTGGCACAGTCTGTAGAAAGAAAAACATAGATCAAAGTGAAAAAAAACTATAGTTAAAAGACAAATATGATCGTATGATAAGTTTATCAGTATCCAATCCATCTAGAAAACGTTTATTCCGGAATGTTCATAGGCAAATTCTATTAGGAAAATGGTTATGATTTGTCTTAAATGAAAATACAACGCATTTAGAGTACAAATTAACAGAAACACGTGTAAAAAACAACAAATATCGATTCTTATATAGGGAAAAAAACTTGTATGTAGATATATGACACTTAAATGCATATTGTAGTTGGTTCTTTTTCGAGGCATATATCATGATATGCCATATTTCAATCATAAGTAATTCAATTTGAGGATCATTGAGGTTTTTTTTAATCAATTTAAAACCCAACTTCTAATTGTAGTTTGATATAAGGTAAGTTTAACATACCTTGACATGTTGGTGCAGGAATGTCAAATGTGCCTGTTCCGCATGTGATCAAAGTATCCGACGGCACATGGTTAGCATCGCACGTTAAGCAACACGTGTTTCCATTAGCTACACCATCCATTGTTCCGCTACAATCCACTGATGTGTCTTCTGCTCCACAGGCACCACCGGCCAAGGTTCCGTCGACCACAGTGGGAGCAGTACATGCTTGCCCTAATTGTTTAAATAAAAAGGCATTCTGAGTTACTTCATATGATTAGAGTTTATGAACAATGATTTGAGGACAAAACGTTTATGCTCTACCTGCTAGTGAGGGAAGAAGGACTTGCCTCGTTTCCCTCTTAGTCCGAAGCAATCATGTAATAAACGTGTTTTTTTTCAGTTCACATTCTAATGGTCTTTAAAGATTTCTATAGAGTTCGACCATGCGCTGATCCAAACAATCTAATTGGGAATACCCAATACGGAAATGCCTTAATCCGCGCCTGACGTTTGAAATACGTTAAAAATTTATTTTTAAAATGCATTTTCGGAACTAAGATAAACCATCTTATGTTTCCTTATTCCATAATATTCTCTCAAACTATTTTATGCTTTCGCATGGCGAGTTATCGAAGAAAATGAACAAAAAATGGATCCAATTCATATTGTTAATTCAATAATGTTAATTTATGTTTGGGACTAAATGAAAATATCTACACCAATCATTATCAGAAAAAAGGGAAAAGAAGTTACTTACCATGTACATAAGCTACCAAAAGAGACAGTGTTAGACCGACCAGTGCTCTCATGGTTTCTGAAAAATAACATTATTCATTTATATCATTTTCATAAATCGATTTATTTTTGATATGATTATGATTTTTTTTCGAATTTGATGCTTATTTTAGGCAACCAAATACGATGTGAAGGCGCAGTTTACAGCGAACAAAGAAATGGGTTATATAAAGTTTGAGATAAGATTAGACATTTACAAATTTTATTATATAGATATATATATATCTATTTTTATATTATCAAATCGTAATTTTCAGTGTAAGGGTAAAAAGTGGTAGTTAGTTCTTGCTATCTATCATTGTATCGCAAGCCTATTTATCAATCTAATGTTTAAAAAAGTAATGTTGTATAGTGAGGTTGATCGAAAATATTTTATATTTCAATCAAAATGGCCGAGTCAATTTTCATTGAATATCTTTTAACTCCCATACATGGTGTTTGAATGATTTTTTAAACGTGTGTTAAAAAGAACATGCTCCAAACACATGCAAAATATTTCAGCTATCACGAAAAAAAATGAAATGCTTAATATGCCCTCGTTTCCTATCAGAAGAACAGTCATGATGTGATGATTTAGCAAATGCATCATGCACTCAATCGTTCTTACTTAATTGATATACCCTTTTAAATACACATTCACAATTGACATGTATGCGCGTTTTCAAAGCGTGATTCTTTTAAAACTTATCGGTCCAAATTATACACAAGTTGTTTTTATGATTTATAAGCAATATAGCTACAGGTTGTACTTACGTTTCTTGATTATGTTAATTCAAAATAAATTTGGATGAAACTATGTCGACTTGTGAAGTTGAATCGGCCCGAAGCCGACTTTTATATGGTCTACGCTATCAGAACGAGGTTCCGTTACCAAGCAACTAATAATTGACAGGATTTATTAAATAATTGGTATATATATTCATAATATCCTGTATCTAGGGAATTTCGGGCTGAGAAAATCGGAGTCAATCAAAAAGCAATCGCTCATATATGAGTTGAACTTATATCCAAATTATTACCACCCATCATAATTGTATGAATATGCACATTTAATATCTGCGTAATTATGACGGGAAAATTGCTTAAATTGTATAAAGGCAGTGCCTACTAAATTGTTGCGATTTTTGAACAAACAAGTCGGATATTCCTGATTCGACATGCTTATTAATTAACCATCTAATCAAGAATAATATATATCTTTAATCCTTTTTATTTGTTACTCTTTTATCATTTTCAACTAAAAGCCATGATAAATAATGTTCCATCATACGTAATTCCATATACAAACTCGCTTCGTAAACATATTGTTGTGTGATTGGAAACGGGAGAAAATTGCTTGAATAGCACGCAGCTCGACGTTATGAATTGATTTAGTAAAATCATGGGTTAGAAATAGTACAAACAAAATATGTTTTATTTTTTCAAATTATTTAGCCTCGTTGCTTGGTAAGTTGTACGAATAACGTATATTTCAGACATTGTCTCAAAAACACACTCGTTGGCAGCTCCACGTTAAGGCATCCAGACGTTCTTTAAGTGGAGAGACGTTGTATAGAGGCTATTCTCATGTCAATCTTCATTCCCACGTTGAAACGACGTCGCACAAATGTCAACTGCCCACTAACAAGACATACTTATCTAATTTTGCTCGACATATATGACCTCTTTTAAAATTTGCAACTTTAAAGTAGCTGTAGATGAGGTAAATTACCATTTATGCGTTCATGTTTTTTTTCTTCCCTCTACATATATATGAATCAATATTATTGATGCTATTATCAATGTCTGATGCGGGAAATGCGTAAAGATATTGAATATGTGAAATGAAATTGTAACATAAAATCATATCATGACGATGCTAGCTATTAAAATCTGCATCGGACATTTTTGATACATTGTATATCAACTATGGACATGGATGATAAGAATACTTGAACATATAGATAATTATGAAAATATACATATATACACTAAAGGAATAGTAAAACTTTGCAATTTCTGGAGTTTTTTTGCCCTATTTCTAATTCTTTATCTACAAGGTATCAAGTTCCAAATATGCAGCGACCGGAGTTTATTACAAAAAGTTAATGCATCATTCGAAATCATAAGATATTCATTACCTCAAGCCGCTTACCCAATTTATGTATTAAATTACATATAATATCATGATAATTGGTTGCTAGCCCTGAATTTCTTTATACACAATTAATTGCGTTTTATCACATTTTGTCAATTACCAATATTAACATTTGGTAAATAGTGTTACCTGCTAGATAATAGACAATTCATATAATGACATTTTGTCCGGTTTATAAAAAACGTGCAATTATGTATATATGTGCTTCATTGAAGTCACACAAATATGATAATTTATTATTGCTTATTAAATAAGGGCGTTGGATATTCGGAAAATGAACAAAAATAATATGAATATATTGATTAATCACCAGTTTGTACATGCGAGTACATAGATATGATTCAGTAATAATGATAAACGCAGCTATTATATCGGCTGTTATTCCATAATAATTATGTTATTCCTATGGTTTTTAATCGAATCAGTGTTTGAAGGTACTATTGCACATTATCATAATACAGAATACTCATTACATCAATTTAATGCTTGTATAAGGTTCTGCGAAATGCTGGATTTAAGGTAATTTGAGTATCAGTCTTTATCATGTCTTATTAGACATATTTTTTTAAGGAAATGTTTATGTTATTTTATAGACCTACAATTTTAATTCCTTGAAACAAATGAAATTATACATTCTAATATTTGTTGTGTTCTGTGAAATGCTAAGAAGAGTCGATGCTCAATATAAAGACTAGTGTCCCTTATATGAGGGGCACTCAACGATTTATTCGGGTAAATGTTTATTCTTGTAGCAGCTCTTCCTTGCTTGCAACTTTTTCAGAACAGAACAAAAATGTTTTTCGAAACGATTAATTTACTCTAGGATTATGTTTGTAAGTACATAAACCAACGCACCCGTATCTTAATTTAGTCTCTGCAAACGAATCTGTGACAGAATAACCTCATACACCTTTGATTTCATGAAATCTTTATTCTGGTAGGAGATTGTAAATTTGCTTGCAATTGCTTTTCTGCGTTGCTTGCTTGGAACTTCAGAATAAACATTTTGATGAATATAAGAAAAATAAATCGTTGAGTGCCCTCGTTATATGAATGAAGTAGAATAGTTATATGTCAAAAACGTTTTAATATATTCAAGGGCGCCGTGCAATTTTGATTTCAGTCGAATTAACATGTTTCTCAACAATTATATCGCAAAGTATAGATTGTTTTTGGATCCTTGTTATATACACAAATAATGACGGATCCCTTCAATTATAATGAAACATCCGTAAATATTGGCTGCAATACAGTTTGCACACGTTTGTTCTGTCGTGTTCGTAAATATCATCACCTTATATTTGATAATGTTAACTTGCATTTAATTTACCATGCATTCTATTTCTTTTAATTTGGATTCTAAAATGAATATTCTAGCTGGGAGATTTGAGCAGTTTGAGGAACACCATTTTTTGTTAACTTCTTGATTTTCATAATGTTAGGTGAGATTAATTATTTCTTAGTTGCTTAAAATTGCCTGCAAGTGTCTAATATGCTATAATTTGCAAGTCATAATACATTATTTGGTAATAGACGTGAGAATCGGTTGCGGTCATATGAAAAGCATCAAAAATAAAATCTAAACCTCATTTTAAATAAAACTCCTATACCAATATATCTGAAAATTTTATGGAGTCTAGGTATGTTATTAGACAATACAAAGATTAATTTACAGAACGTTTCTATCAGGAATAACTCTTTGAGTAACAATAACATGAAGCATGGTGACGTTCGAATCGAGAATCTATTGCGGTCAGTCTTGATAATAGTAACATACTACTAGTACAAAAGTACCTATACATAGATATTATTGATCACATGTCATCCGCAATATACATGATAGATATAATCTATGTATTACCTAGGCTTATTGGTCTAATAGTGTACTATGATTGAGACTGACCGCAATAGATTCTCGATTTGAGCAAAAAATAATTTATAACTTTATTGCTCTCTGATTTATTTATCAATATAATGATTTGCAAATTTCAAATTATATTATCCAATAACATACCTAGACTCCATAAAATTTCCAGATATATCGAAATAGCAGTTTTCTGTAAATTGAGGTTTAAAATTTATTTATGATGCTTTTCATATGACCGCAACCGATTCTCACGTCTATTGAACATTTCCATGTTCGCAAGGGTGTTCATTTTGTGTTCCAAGCTGGCTAGAAAAGGAGAAACAGCCCAGCTGGCTTGGAAAAAAAGAAATACCATTTTGCAAATTCTAATTGTTCAAATAACATTATTTTGTTGTTCTTCATAGTTGTAAAGTTGATTTAAGTTGACTTTAAAACTTTTTGAAAAAAATATGTCGTGGGGTGCCCTTCAATATTGACACCCTGCCCTAAAATAATAACCCTTTAAGATATTGTTCGATAATTTACAGGGGTTATTCAATACATGTGTATCGTCTCCATAAAGTAACTATTTTATTGTGGTTTAGTTATTTAACTTACAAATTATATGGATATGTTATATAGGGCTGGAAGTAGCTAACGTGAATAAATAATACAAAATATTTTTATTTATGGTGTAACGAAAAAGCACAGTTGTAACTATCTATGAGTTTGATTTAGCGTTTCTGGCTATTTGAGATATAGCTCCTTTTATTTAGCTCCTTTTATTTTCGTTTGATATTTTTGTATAAAAAATTAAATCTATAATAAACCAATTTATCTATAAGTTATTCCTTTGTAATAGAAATGGTGGACTACAGCCATGCGCTGAAATGTTTTAACTATTTTCCAGATATATTATTTCCTCGAGACAGAGTGCATTATGATGCTATTTCGGAAATATTAACTGTGTTTTACAATTTGGACGCACTATTCGTGTCATATTCCAATTGCAATCGGATCGATGTATTTTTGAAAGTTTTGAAATCCGTGTGGTCACATTTCAAGGATGCACTATTCAGCTTATTCATTTATCGTTAATACAATTAATTGTATCAAATTTGTTTATTTACCTAGCTAACGTATTTAAGATTTAGCTACGCACGTTCGTTGCAAACTCGTTTCATCGTTTATTCGTATTAAATTCGTTTATTCATATTAAATTCATTTAGCCGTTTATTCGTTTTAATTGTTTCGTTAATTCGTATTTATTCGTATTACATGCTCAGCAATGTTTTTTTGCAAAGAAACATAAGAAATTGAAACTGGGCAACAATGTCCCGTATTTTTTCAATCGTGTACTGAGCACTTTACAATTTCGTAATATTACGCATACTTCGGCTCATGAATTTTATTTTA
>LQRL01061638.1:805-13364 GCA_001703475.1 Hydroides elegans | reverse complement strand
TATTTCCAAATACGGTTTTTGTTACCGGTCGCGATATTCATTTGGATACCATTCGAAGAGCATGGTCAAAGAGAGTTTTGCGCTCACCCGAACACTATTCGTTAGTTACTGTCGGTAAGTCCATAATTTATACATAAAATTAACAATCGATAATCATTAAAATCAATCATAAAAAATATAATTGGGTGTATAACGACAGTAAGAAAAACAATTGAATGGTGTTCTTCCTGGCCTATCTTATCCTAAACTAATGAAAAACTTCGAAATCTGAACACGTCAAGACACTAGCATACTCGTTTATCTTTATCTAAATTCGGCATAGACTTTGACCGTCTTTATGCAAATGATAAAATCAAATACATGTATGTAATTATATGCTTTATAGGGTTCATTTAAGTGTTGTTATTCTTGATATAAAGATTATCTTAATCCATGTGTTTTGTATCTTAGGTGAGATTTTCGGATTAGACGTAGATGCCATTTTACAAGCCCAATTCACATCTCTACCAGATGCACTATGTATGATTGTGGCTGATCTGAATAAGAGTGGTTCCATTGCTACTTTCGACGCTATACTGAATGAATTGAAATACACTCATGCGGGTGTTCATCAGCCACCAGAAGAGGTTGTCTATGAAGCGCTTGGAACCCTTATCAAAGAGCGAAAGCTGTATCACACAGGTATGATTCGTTATACTATTAGATTATTTTCAACCCATTGTAACAATGCATTAAGTGTTGAAAATCTTACATTTCTTATCTATTTAACCCCATATATGTATGTTTTGTTATTTGTTTTTTTTTGTTTTTTTTTTAGGCAAGGGTTACCATGTGATTACCCCAGACCTGTTCGCACATTTGAATCACCTCAATGGATGTGTCACACTTCATGGTAAACAATCTGCAATCCTCATGCCATACCAGTCTGTTCAGACATCTGAGATGTGCTCAATCGCTTGCCAGACAGACACAAAAGAAGATATAGTTGAGGAAGAGGTCAGTAAACCGCCATAAAAAACACCGATTTTCGAGTAACAAGTTGAATTTGTAAAAACAAATATTTGATATCATTCTCTTCACATGGATGAAATATATTTACTGAATATTGAGTTTATATGCTCTATATCACACATGTATTGATTTATATTCATCAGGAACCCGATCAGTTAAAAGGAAAATTGCAGCGAAGTTCTTCATTCAAAGAACCAAAGAAGAGTAAGGAGAAGAAACAACAGGAAAGACTAACAAGGAGTCAATCGATGCGGTTTTCAGAAGAGAGAGCAAACGATCTACTGAAAACTATCAATTCGAGTGCAGCAAAAGGAAAGGAAAAGGGAAAAGGTATGTTGTGACTGATATTGTGTACTTCGAAACCCTTGACTTGAAGCACCATTGATGTTTAATTCTTTGATTGGGCTCTTTTTCTCAATTTATCATCGTGGTTGTTTATTTATTTTTTGTTAAGGTTTAAAGAAAGCAAGATAATTGTTATTGTGTTATGTACTTTTTTTTGTCTACCATGTTTCACAGGAGAGAAGAAATCCATGTTCAGTAAGCTGTTTGGAAGCAGGAGCAAAAAGTCGAAACCTTCAGTTTACAGTAACATTTCTGAAGTTGAACCGGTACGTGCTATATGTCCCCAAAGTTATACACCTAAATAATTGTTTTGCACATATAATGTAAATTATACTTAAGACAACTAATGTAGTATACACTGTACTTCTATTCTTTGACCAATCACCAATGATATGTAAACTAGGAGATTCACTAAGTTCTAGAAGTTGGATTTTTTATGAGACTAGTCTCGTAGCTTGTTAACCTTACATAACCATTTTAAAATTTGTTACAGGAAGAGCCATCGCTCAAGCCAGATGAGAAACCGGAAGTGCAGCTCTCCACCTTCTCGGGCCAGTTTCCTCCTCCAGATATGCAGCCCTACAGCGACCAACTCCTCATGATGCAACCTCCAAATGTCTACCACATGTCGCAAATGGGTTCGGAGGAATCCCCTGCAAAACAACCCAAACATCGCCCAAGCATGGTCGACGCTGATACCCAAAGCGAGGTGGATGAGTGGGTACCAGCCTCGATTCGCAAATCGAAAACCCTCCCCGAGAAAATGTCCGGTTTCGCTGCTCCTGTGAGAAGTAAAGAATCGAGGGCTACAAAAACCCTTCCTGTTAATGGTGCAAATGAGTTTTCGGATTACAAACGTAGTTTTCGTAGGAGTTCATCCTCCCGCTCGCCGGATAGCAACCATTCGTTTCGGATACATTCGCCGGATGCACACGATCCACGTGGACACCATCGACACGGCGCAAAATATAACAAGCTCAATTCCTCGTTTAGCTCACACGCAAGTCAGGCAACAGAGCTAAATGGACGCATGAATGGAAATGGAAAATCCCACCTCAACAATTCGGTAGAAAACCCCCCTCCTCGGTATTCCCATCACAAAGTCGATGTACGGCCCAAACAGCGGCCTCATAGCAGCGTGAATCTCCGCTCGCATTCAAACGCGAATCATTCGCTGAGTATTTCGGAGGATATCTATGAGAGCATTCACGAACGCAGCGTGGATGAATCGTTCCGACAAAATGACCGACTGTCACGTGGTCACAGCGATGAGCGCTCACCGAGCAGTAGTACGCCACGTGACAACAGCAAATGGTCCCCGGGCGAAATGTTCCACCATCATTTCGATCCCCCACACAGTCAACACAGCAAATCCTCGGTTAATGCCGGTACCTCGTCGAATAGCGTGCGCAATTCTAGTCACAAGAATCGGATCTATCGCAAATACAGGGAGCTCTGTAACACGCCTACGCATGAGCAAATGTCAAATGCTGACACGCATGCGCGATCGCGGCGTTTCCATGGCAACTTAACGCATGCGCAGTCATGCGACAGTGGTGTTAATTGCGTCGGTATACCAGGCGCTAAAATCAAGGATACACGAATTAACACGGGTAGTTTCAATCACATTGAAATGAGCCGGCGAAGTAGCATAGATCTGAAAAATGGAGATTGGAATGCGAGCACACCGGAAATCAAGTACATGCATAAACCGGAAGTGAAAAGGAATAGGAGCATGAGAAGAGGTTATTCGCTCGATGATAGAGCGAAATCAGGGAAAAGCATTCAGGCGCAAATACATGACATTCCTGAGCATGTATCACACAATATGATTGAAGACAGTGGATTTAAATCGAATAAAAGTGCTAATGACACACGTAATTCCCATTCGGCAAAGGTTTTGAATTCAACTACTCAGAAATCGGCCGATCGGAATAATGTCGTGATGAAAGAGCAAAAGTCGAATCACAATCGCAGAATTTCGCGTGAAATCAGACAGAATAATTTGAATCATAACGGCGATATTTCACCACGCGAACAAAACGGTCATGTCTCCTCAAAAGGAAACATTTCAAATGATCTCGATAACCGACGCAATTCCAATTCGCTTCTATCAAAACACGCAAAGGAAATCCATCTTCGAAAGAAGATGTTTTTAGAAACGGATTTCGATGACACATTAGAAAGCAGTATGCACCTTGAAACAAAAATACCTCACGACATTCGCAATTATTAAAACACGGCGAAGAATAGGCCAAGTGGCTATTACTACTGGCTCTAAATGATTATAAAAAGTGCATAAGTGTCTTCGTTTATCTGTTAATATTATTGGCAAGATAAAGGAAATATGGTAAATGGTGAATACTTTGTGATGATAAAGCATTGATCCCAGTTGATACGAGAAAATGAGCTTAATAGTGATCGAGCGGCATTGGTCCTACTTAACGCTGCTTAAGACCAAGTCATTTAGTTGATACCAACGCCATTATTTTCGTGAACATATGTAGGGTTCTGTGCATACCAGTACATATGGGTTTAGGTTGTTTTGAGAAAAAAAACGAATCCATACATAATGTAAGTGGTCTATCGTATAGTGAATTCTGATCGGGTTTTCTGGCAAAAATAGGGCTGATAATTTATATTGAAGTTCGATTTTTTTCATATTTCATGAAAAAGGAGTCATGTGACCTGTCTTCAGGGCAAAAGGATATATTCAGCTATACCTTGTTTTATACACGGAACCCGTCATTTGCCTTTTTATGTTCAGATTAATGACCTGCTTTCACATTATTTCGTCGTGCCAATTATAACAATTAGTGCATTGTTCCCCCAGTGATTATCGCATCGTTATTTTTATTTTATTTTGCGCTGTTGATTATTGTTGATTTTCGGATTTTTATCACGTAATTTATTCGTACTTATTTTCCAGTTGATTTGAAGTTAACAGAACATAGCCTATTCACGTACGTGTATTTGTTATTATTTGATATTGTAATTAACCCGCAGGCAAAGCCCCATGATTATCATTATTATTGCAATAATTCCAACATATGACTTTTGGCCTATTCAAATCATGTTATTCATGCTTTATCAGTTTCTGTTGCGTAAACAAACCAGATCAAAGCACAACGTTTATTATTTTGATTTTTGACTTCATAAACAGTCACTCTATACAAGAGATGTAAATGGCGATAACATTAAAGCAGTATTTTATTACACTTTGATCAGATATATATGTAATTTTGGAGTGTGGAATTCAAGGGCATACATTTCTCTTGGGTCTAAATGTTATAACGGCGTATGAATATTTAGCACCATATAATAATCGCCAGGTCATCATGTCTCATTCAGTGACTTTTTTATTGCCAATTCACTTGCCAATCCGGGATGAAATCGCTCAGAAAGAATGTAGATCCCTATGCATAAAAAGAGCAAACGGAAGTTTATTAAGAAGAAAAGAGCTTTTGTTAATATATCCTGGAATTGAACGTATGAGCCGCTGTATGTATGGCAAGAATATAAGATTCTGCTATACTCATGTAACGAAAAAAAATATGGTTCTTAAACTACCGGTATTTCAAGTGGCAACATTCTTCGTTCTTTTGCGAAACATATATTCAATAAGCTACACATTCCTTAATCGACATTTCGTCATTATCTCGCCCATCTTGCCTATTACACATTGACAAAGCGACGTTGATTTGAAAGTGAAAATTTTCAAATTATAAAAAGGTGTGTGTTGGGACAGTTTTTGTTCGATAACAAGATATAGCCGGAGGCCATCCTATTTTCGTTACATATGCATTGGTGTTTTGTCAAGTATAATTGACCCAGGTGTAAGTGCAACTTTCTCTCGTTCAGATGCTCCTTCTTGAAAACATCCTATTTCGAAACATTGTGCTTGGGCGGTTTCTCGAATGTTACGAATATAGGTAGACGTTTGTAACTATATGTACATGTATTACGTTCGTCTTGGTCGTATTTTGTTCTTTGTTCGTCCTCAACAATGATTTTTCTTGTCGTATATTTTAAACAAGTGACCTGTGTTGCACAAGCCACTTATATTGTTTAGTAAATTTTTCGTGCGTGCTGGCTATTTTTGTAGCCTTGCATGTTTTGTAAAGATAAGATTAGGATCTCAACTCAAAAGCTTTGTAATGTTATCAATGTTATTTTTCAAATACACATGGCCGTTGTCCCTGTAATCAAGTGCATTGAACCGAATTTGTTTTCATTGTGATGAAGGTAACTTTTTAGAAAAGAGTTACAAATTCATTCCCAAGGCCTTAAATACTGAATCAGTCCGAATTCGATCATGAGTGTCTATCCGCAAACCGTATTACCGATGTCTGTGAAATAGTCATCTGTCCTTGGATTGATAAAACTGGTTAAGTGAACTGTCTCTGCTCGACCTTCATTCCTTATAGGCTCATGGGCAATAGGTTTAAAGACTATTGTTTCAAAACCTTCGTTAACTCATGGGTTGAACGGCAAATCATTTATCCAGATCAAGGGATTATTGCCTCGGGGCATATCCAGAAATAAGGGTGTTAAACCTCAAATTATGTAATAAAATATAATAAAAAATATGTTTTCTGATAAAGGGGAAAACCCAAAAATTACCAATTTCGTTATTTCAGCATCACAAACTGGGTAAAAATAGCAGCTCCCACACTCGTCAAAAGGCTACCAAATTTAATGCTGACTAAACATGCCCTTTAAGCATTGTAAACATTGACTGCATGTACTTTTTACGTGCTGTTGGGTTTGATTATGTCCCACAATGAAGGGCTTTGGTAAAAGACTAATTACAGGGTGCCTTCCGTTCTTTTTAAGGGCATTTTCGGGTGTTATGATAACGATTAAATTGATGCACTTTCTGAGTATGATTACCAAGTAAACTTTGAAGTGTTTTTGCTGTCGGAAGGTGTTTTGAAATTGATGGACGTTTTGTGAAATTTCGTTAAAATTGCGTGACGTTTTTACTTTAATGTTAAATTATCCCACACATAGATATAAATGGAATTTATTTTAAAATTACAGTGCATTTTCAATCTGAAATGTAGAAAAAGTGTATTTATTTTTGTTATCGTGAAGCAATCTTGTTAGATTGACATGGGTACAATCTATTCGACTTGCGAGTTGTCGTACGCACATAACTAGTTTATGTAATGCAGTTAAGTTATACCTTTTTTATGGATTTCATAAGTATTTGGACGTTTAAGTATAACCATTTTGTTTTGTTTTATTTCGAATTATACGTGTAGACCTGTGCCTTGTTTCAATGCCGTCAGTATTCTACTAAACTTTTAAATGTTTTTCGAATCCAGATTATGGATGGAGTTACTGAAACCATGCATAACTCAGAGGAAGTAATATTATGTCGTGCTTTACGAATGCATGTTTATAACGATTCACATTGACGAAATAATCATATAATTGAGTGGCCACTTGTTGAATTTTGTTAAACAAATAATTGGTCTAACTGAAGAGTGCTCAGATCCGGTATAAGTCGTATTCTTTTGGTACACTATTCAATAATAACTGAAAATATACTAACAGTTTAAATCACAATTGAGTATGTTAAAGCGTTACATGAATTACAAACATGGGGAAAGCTGGTCATGAATAAATTACAATTTTTACCAAGTAAGTGCATTCGTACGCATTGTAGATTCCATATCAGTTTTCACAGCACCGTAAGCTGTGAACACACCTAATTATGCACACGACGACGTTTACGTTTCATGTTTGACGGATGACATGCTATGCCATAGATGAGGTAAACACTTCTAAGTTTACAGGAATCGTAATTACATCGTCAAAAGCCACGAAAGCTATATCAACCTATTTCGAGGGGTTTTTATCCCCCGTGAAAACGAGGGGATATAGGGTTGAGCTTGTCCGTCTGTCTGTCCGTCTGTCTGTCCGTCTGTCCGTCCGTCTGCCCCGCTTGAGATAGGGTACTTTGTGCACGCGAGTTGGGTATGAAGGAGTTGAGCTACAGCTTTCAAATTTTATACACGTATATACTGAGGTCTGAAGTCGTGCCTCGTCAAAGTTTCATCTCGATCGGTTGAAAATTGTCGATTCTGGAGCACTTTAAAAATTGTCGATTTTAAACTTTTTTTCAGATGTTAAGTACTTTGTGCACGCGAGTTGGGTATGAAGGAGTTGAGCTACAGCTTTCAAATTTTATACACGTATATACCGTAGTCTGAAGTCGTGCCTCGTCAAAGTTTCATCTCGATTGGTTGAAAATTGTCGATTCTGGAGCACTTTGAAAAAGGGCAAAAATTATAATCAGTTTAAGAAGAGTGGGTGATAATATAAGCTATTATCATTTAAGTATGTATGTATGAGGAACACAGTCAATATATGCCCTGTCTTTGCTAGCTGCCAAGTAGAAATTCTGCCTCAACATAGTTTCATGTCGATCCATCAATCGTCTTATTCCTTGAATTGCGAATTGTGTTCAATGATGGAACAAGCTGTGAATAAATTAAGCTAGAGTTCTAAAAAACACATATTGAAGGTGTGCCTCGTCAAAGTTTCATGTCGATTAACCACAAATTGTAGAAATGGCACCCCACATTAAAATAAATAAGTTAGGGCTCATATTTTATATTCTTAAACATGATACATTTAAGCTGTGCCTGGTCAAGGTTTCATGTCGATCAGCCGCAAATTGTCGAAATGGCGTCACATTTCGAAGAAATGTTATAAAAACGTTGTGCAAAACACGTTGTGAGAAAATCGTTTTACGAAAGAGGTTTTGAAACACGTTGTAAGATAGACGTTGTTGAAAAAACGTTGTGAGGAAATTAATTTTAAGAAAGACGTTGTGAGAAAGACGTAGTGAGATAGACGTTATGAGAAAGACGTTATGAGAAAGACGTTGTGAGAACATCAACTTTAAGAACGACGTTGTGAGTAAGACGTTGGAAAGACGTTGTGAGAAAGTCTATTTCAGAAAAGACGTTGTGAGAAAGACGTTTTGAGAAAATTAACTTTAAGAAAGACGGTGTTCGAAAGACGTTATTCGAAAGACGTTGTGACAAAATAAATTTTAAGAAAGACGTTGTGAGAAAGACGTTGTGAGAAAGACGTTGTGAGAAAGACGTTGCGAAAAAGATGTGACAAAATCAATTTAAAGAAAGACGTTGTGAGAAAGACGTTGTGAGAAAAACATTGTCGATTGAAATAAGTAATGAGAAAGTTTTGAGAAAATCAATTCGAGAAAGACGTTGTGAGAATGACGTTGTGAGAAAGACGTTGTGAGAAAGACGTTGCGAAAAAGATGTGACAAAATCAATTTAAAGAAAGACGTTGTGAGAAAGACGTTGTGAGAAAAACATTGTCGATTGAGACGTTGTGAGAGATGTGACGTGAATTACATTGTGAGAAAGACAATGTGAGAAAGACATTGTGAAAAAGACGTTGTGAGAAAGACGTTGTGAGAAAGACGTTATGAGGAAGACGTTGCGCGAAAGACGTCGTTTTATCTTTGATGGTGCGTCTCCTTCAATTAATTTACAGATATATAAGCTTAGGAAATGTAGAATTCGGTCCTCTTCTAAAACCTTCTTTTTTCATATTCGATATTTTGTGTATGCAAATTGGTTCGTTATTTCCAAGGAAGATTTCGATAAGTACTGACCATTCGGCATTGACGAATTGTTGAGGTCCACGGGGGATCCAAGGTCACTGACCTTCTAGTTTGATAAAACTAGCAAAAATCCCAATTACATTAAGTGGTGAGAAGCAGTGTTCTAAGTTCATACAGTGTGAGTTTGTGAAATACCAGTCAACATGTAATTATTGCTGTTTTTATGTGGCCTTTCAAACTGAATAGGTAACCTTTATGCTCGGGAAAAAATGACGTTTTGTTGTTTTCTTTATGTTATATTGAGTTTCATGTTATTGGATTATATTAAAGACCCCTCCTTATGACGATCATATTCAAAATTGTGTATTACTAGCTTTGATGTAATATTCATAAGCTGTAACAGCAGGGTTCGAAATCCCATAAAATATGTATTTATGAAAAAGTATATTCATGTTTAACTTTGTAAATAGTATCTCAGTATTATTAAGTGCTGTTGAGTTTAATGTTATTATGATTTTACATATGTGTAATTTATATGATATTGATATTGCAAATATAGGGGACCCATCCTACATATCTTCGTTTTGTTCATGATATAGAATCAAAATGATTATATTTATTTCTGTACGTTAATTTTAAGCTTTCAGTTGGCCTCTAATGTTGCGGCGAGGCTCAAACGGTATTTACTGCGATCACTGTGAAAATCAAAGAATACATGATGAGTCAATATCACTCGTTTTTCCCGGGAATTGAAATGTCGCAGCGATCCGAGAACGTTCGCTCGAGCCTTTCCCCTCCAGAATGCAACATAAGTAGAGTGAATAACTTGGTTAATATTGTCTGCGGAGCTCTAGCCCTGTATCAATACGTAATTTTCTTAATCGGCATAATTTCGTTTTGGCGTTTAACCACAATTGCGGAGTTCATTGTAAATCATGTCTTTGAAGGTTTGTTATTCATTGGCTTGTCGTAACGAAAATTGACACTTTTACACATGTATACAAATACACACATTTATGAGAATTTTATCAGTTTATTTCGCCATAGATTGGCATGATCAATGTATAATATACACACAGTCCTTACATTATATGGTCCTTTGTATTGGTTCGCCCCCTCCGTTTATCTGGCTTTAATACGGCCCGTTTCTTTGCCTCTCATGGTTTGTGTATCGCGCTCACTTTAACCCACTTGAGATGCACCTCAAGCACTCTTGGCTCTGTATCGACCTCATCCCCCTATGAGATTATATACTCAATTATTATTAGGTTCTTCGTTCAAGTCTCTTATTTTCAATCATTATTATGGAATTGTCAGTTGATGTTATGTATGGTAGATTCTATGTTTTTATTGCGAGATCGAGATTGTCTATTTTCCCATTATGGCGGCTTTTAATTATTATTTTTGTTCGCTAAAGTGCTATTTTTATGACACATATACAAATGTTACGTTTGATTTCTAAAAGGCCCCGATTACCTACATAAAATAGCTTGGGTTGCCATTTTCGCAGTTTTCTTTGTATAATTTCGGTAGGAGCGACAGGATTATTCCTTGAAATTTCAAAGTTCGCAATTTGCATATCAGAATCGTTAATTTCTGAACAACCGACTATTAGTGATCGCAGGTCCAACATATTCGTTAGCGACGGTTTTGTTGTTACGATTTTCGTTTAAGCAATGTTGGCGCTAGAAAGTAAGATTATTATTGTTTGTTCATATTGTATATAATAAATTATGAATAACCCACACAGCAGTATTGAAATGTAAATTTACTTACTCAGTTGTAGTTATTATAAATGTTTATTTATGTTAAATATACTTGTAGATGTATATTGAGCACAGATATACAACACATGATTTATAACGAATTCATTTTAGATTATTCATGTAACCAAGATGTTAAGGTTTCATCGCAGTCAATCTGTTTTGAGATCATTTTACATTTTTATTTATGATATCAACTATTTATTTAAAGGGAATATTACCCATCTTTGAAACTACATGTATATGTATCTAATTTAATTATGTCATGCGTAGTATCTTTAATTCAAATTCGCTTCTTTAAGTTATTTTGATTGCTGTTCTCTTCATTTCGAATTGTTATTTATTCTTATGGAACATGATATGAATGTCATATTCTGTAATTAGATTTTTCATTTACATAATTTATATGTTTATACATAAAATTGTGTATTTTGTGTAATTAAATATACACATTTCTTGACAGGGCCCATGTGCCGATGATATTTAAAGTATGATTGTATCTAAGGTCATTTACATGCTATGTGTAGCAAGACTAAATTATTTCATGCAAAACTTTCAATACAAACATGTATTAATTCATCACTTCGTTTTTTATCAGCAATTATCCTGTCAAATATTTTACTATTGAAATTAATTTAATGAGGATCACATGTGAAGAGATATCTGATTTAACATCAATAGTTCTTATGTTATTTATAATACGTTTACAGAAACTACTGGCTCTAACAATAAATTTAGATAATTTATTTTCATATGTTATATACCGTAATTCTAATAGTCTATATAACGTGTTAAAAAAAAATAACGCTCTGGTGGGTGTTTGGGTCTATAACTTTTTAATGCGTTGACTTTTATAAATGAAATTTTCACATAATCTGCTTCAATCATTCTTTATTCATAAAATGTAATTATCTTGATATTTACCATCTCACCCACATCACAATATAACAATGTTCAATGAAGGATGACAAAAACAAATTCACATCAGGCATATATTGCATAAAATAAGCGATTTTGAAATCGCAAGCTGGTTGCAATTTTCACTGTGTTCATCGTTGTTTTTTTTTAAGAAATAATCAAATCGCTCATTGCGTTTCCGTACAAATAAAAAAGTGAGAATTGCAACTAGCGATTTTTACGTACCAAGACCGGTGTCTGAGTCTTAATCTGTATGCTTGGTATAGCCCGTCGGTGCATTGAGTTTAGGCAAAGCAGAGACATGTACGTTTACTTTTCAATGCGTGTTTAATATTACAATTAATTTAATATTATTATCCCCCGTGAAAACGAGGGGATATAGGGTTGAGCTTGTCCGTCCGTCTGTCCATCCGTCTGTCTGTCTGTCTGTCCCGCTTGATGTGGGGTACTTTGTGCACGCGAGTTAGGTATGAAGGAGTTAAGCTAGAGCTTTCAAATTTTATACACGTATATACCGAGGTATGAAGTTGTGCCTCGTCAAGATTTTATCTCAATCAGTTGAAAATTGTCGATTCTGGAGCACTTTAAAAATTGTCGATTTTAGACTTTTTGTCATATGCCAAGCACTTTGTGCAGGCGTGTTTGGTCTGAAGCAATTGAGTTAGAGCCTTCAGATTTCATACACGCATAAACAAAGGTTTTAAGTCGTGCATCGTCAAGGTTTCATCTCGATCGGTTGAACATTGTCGATTCTGGAGCACTTTAAAAATTGTCGATTTTAAACAGATTCTCAGATGCCAAGCACTTTGTGCACGCGAGTTTGGTATCAAGCAATTAAGCTAGACCTTTCAAATTTTATTCTCGTATACACCGAGGTCTGAAGTCGTGCCTCGTCAAGATTTTATCTCGATCC
>LQRL01061626.1:0-12280 GCA_001703475.1 Hydroides elegans | reverse complement strand
GGGGCAATTGCCCGGGGGGGATTGTCCACGGGGGAATTGTCCAGGGGTGAATTATCCTAGACCCATATCATTTATGTGACATGTAATTCATTGATAACTTCAGTTCAAAAACATGTTAAGAATACATAACAGGTTACTATGGCCTTTCTTTAACCTCTTCTAATCCAAAGGTCAACTTTCTATCCCTCGGCGCTTAGTTTCTTGGTTGCTAGGCTACCGAACAAGACGGTAAAGGCCTTATGGTTCCCAAGGAGGCGTGATGGTGCAAATGAAACATATGATGAGCTCATAAAGCACAGCATTCGCATATCTCATCCATTGTGTTAATGGACAGAAGCGTCTTAATATACGCAAGCAAAGAAAGAAAGTAAGGAAGTAAGAAAGTAAGAAGCAGGTGGAGATCGATATGAGAGATAAGCATTATACTACTAAGATGGAAACATGGGTGACCTTTTCATTGATATTGATAACATGAAACTGATAAATATATTTAGAAAAAATCAAATTGAAGCTGCTCAAAACTTTCCACACCAGTATTGAACTTTGTTAAGCAGTTTAAGTAGTTAAATCAGAAAATTCGTGAAACACTTAGGGATTTTCCGACTGTTACATACATGGGACTTTTATTTTGATCAAATAAGTCCCATGAATGATCAAAGAGTAGAAATCTATCCTATCAGATCTCAGGCCAGAAAGGCACTGGTATGAGCCATAAACTACCTTCCAATCTCAACTAAGCACATCACACACTGCTACAGGTGAAGGATTTCGAGCAATAAGCTGCCGAACCGAATCTCACATGAAAAAGTTTTAATATTTATAAGTTATCATAATAGACCACTTTATTGAACAATCGAATAAACAGGGCTATAAACAGACAAAGATAAACGTTTATACACCCTGAGTGCATCTTTAGGCATGGAAGTCTCGAATCCGCTGTGTTTACAAAACGCTTGTACTATCATGCGTATCAGACGGTCCATGGAACCACTGAGAACAAGTTTAGAAGCCTATCTCTAGAACCTTGAAGATTAAGAATGCTGCTCCAGGGACTAGAAGATAACCGATATTCATTGCTGACCCAAATTTGTTAATCGTACAGGTAAAGCTTAAATGAAACAGAATTCATTTGGCGACCTCAATTTTCTTATTCGTATATAAAACTTTAGAGGATCATGCCCCAACAGACCCCCTTTTCAATGGGATTGTTGTTGTTTGTTTGCATTTTTTTAAACTTAGATCACATCTATTTTTTTCTATATATATAGTCGCTACTTCCATTTTATCTATTCTTATCATATTATCAAAAGATATAACTTCACATTGAAACATTTTATTGGATGAATATTAGGGCTATGTCGGGTACCTCGGGTACCCGACTACCCGACAATCGCATCGGGTACCCAGCGTTTGACATTAACTCGAAATTGATGGTCGCGCTTGCGCGACTAACTCTAAAACGTTAGTCGCGCGGCGGAAAAGTTAGTCGCGCCATACCATTTTAAGGACATCATTTATTTTCATGTTTCTCTAAATGTATGCTGCAGGGCTGTATCTGAAAATTTACGAAACTGTGGGAAAGCCCGCATCCTATCCATAAAAGTGCGGATAATTTATCACCGAGCCCATGAAAGTGAGGGAATAATATTATACTTGACCTAAATCAAACTTTGGAACTGAAAGCGCCGAAGGCGCGAGCGAAATGTTTTGGCTGTAATTCTGGGAATAGTTTACTTTTACGTTGTTCTTTGTGTTAGATTTTTTATTTATTACCTGAAATGTAATCCATACTTTATCAGCGAACATCTAACATCAAACTTCTATCATTTCAACCTTCAAGACCCTTTACTGGGTCCTTCGAATTTTGTTATTAATTATGATAAATGTGTGTACGAAATAATAGGATTGTACGAATATATACATTCGTTTATCACCGTCACTCGAATAACAGTTCCAAATGAGTATATATTTATACGACTGCAACTGCACATGGACTGATTAACGAGCGCCGAAGGCGCGAGCGAAAAAAAAAGAGAGAAATATTGGCATTAAAATACCAAACATGTTCTACTGCTAGTCAAAAAGTTAGTCGCGGAGTGCGCGACTAACTTTGAAAAGTTAGTCGCGCGGCCCAAAGGTTAGTCGCATTTGCGACCGTGCGACCGCTAATGTCAAACGCTGGGTACCCGAACTGAAAATTTGAGTTCGGGTACCCGAAATGTTGCATTATGGGAAAACATGAAAGATGATTTACAAATAAAATGTTATTTATAAAACAGATTTAAATGTTTCAGTCATTAAAATCATTTAAAATAAGTTATCTGTGAGATTTTGTCACGTAAATAAAAATAAACAAGATATTTTAGTTTAGTTTTTTATCGGATTACAAAATTACGGATTATCCGGTAGAGTTAATTTAAGGGGGACCATAAAGAGACCATGTTTGAATACTTCGGGTCGGGTATCGGGTCGGGTATTGACTTCGGGTGTTCGGGTAGCAAAATACCCGACCCGACACAGCCCTAATAAATATACAATGACTAACCATTTCGGGAGCAAGATTATGTTTCTTAATTTGAGATCACATCTTATTTTATATTCACCGATTCAAGTTTTAATTTTCTATTCAAATTATCAAATAATACATATTTTCATCGGTATAAATCGCTACTGAACTTCCATACAAAAGTTTAAGTCTGTACAAGCTAATGTTATTTCAAGATTGTTTTAGTAAATTCGCCCCCGGAATCCTTCCCAATAAGTAAGAGCTTATCCAGTACTGTTCAAGCTCCTGTCTCGAAATCGTCATTTTGGTGTTATGGACCGAGGTTTAACACATTCGTTCGAAACCACCAAAAGAATAATCTACACATCTCGAGTTTTACATGGAGCTTATTACCAAGTGTATACGACCAAACATTTAAAAATTCTTGCCCGTACGGGCAAGCGTTTGTGCTGGACGGACGGCCTAACTCTATTTGCCCCCGAAATCCATTGTCAAGACGTTTGCCAATTCAGATTAGCCGACTTTCTACGAAAAATATCAAGACAAATCTGCAGCCCCGGAAGTTATTCTTGAGCTCACCAGAATTGTACTTTTGTTCATGCCCAGAGCTTTATTTTGAACTTAATATCGAGGGAGACTAACAAACGCTATGCGACACATCTATACCTTAATATTACTCGATTCGTTGCAAATTTTAAGCTGATTCTTTTTTATATGAAATGAAATGTGCATATTACAAGAAAGCATTTTTAGCACGAGAAGGATCAAACCACCCCAAATTCGAAGGAGGTATGAAATGTTGAGTCATAATACACCAATTTTGCCCATTTCTCCTTATGACCTAAAGAAATATCTCCTGATCAAACGCTTTCTTTTTAACTTTTCCACAAGCAGCTACAAATCTCGGTTTAAATTTTCTAACATGTACAATCTCATGTTTAACTACAAACCGCTTTTTTAAACAGTTTTGCCAAATTCGCCACCAGAATTTAACCTTATTTGATCAAGACCATCATAGGACACGTATGAACATCAAGGGCTTTTCATAGAGCATATAACCACATCCATATCACTCTAGAATCAAAGGTACATATACAAATTGATATTTCAAACAGTCACTGTTTAGGTTAATTTTGCCAAATTATTATTCAAAGTAAAGTCTGCACATCATTTCCATAGAGCTTTCCATAGAACTTACATGTATTATCACATCCCTACGAACTTCTGGTCAAAAATTCTCATACAAGATAGCGATTATGGACAGATAGACCTACGGCACCAACTCAGTCTGTGGATGCCTCATTGTTTTGTCGAGTAACCGGATTCTTGCATACCACTGTCCTTCGCCTTCAAGAATGGTGAATCAAAATTTATTTGTTTCTCAATGTTGGGGAGGGGGAGTATAAAGGAAGTAAAACATCTCGTCAGATCACATTCATGCATTGCTTAATTGTTTTAGAGACGTAAGAATGGCATGACGCAGACCGATCTGCAAGAATATACAAGGTACGTAGACTCTTCAGCTTTAGATAAGGTGTCAAACCATTGGGCTTGGTGTCTAAAAATGATACACTCATTATGTTAGCCATTAATAACAAGGAAGTATTTGTGAAACACGAGCAAACCCCAACCGCCCCTGAACTCTAAGGGGTATGGATATTCGTAGATTTTTAATATATTTTCTAGGAAAACCGCTATTTTTGGCCAAATTGACAACTTCCGGTCGGGTGTTTTTGTCCGAAATGGTCAAAAGGCACATCTACGGACCAAGATCTTTCACTTGAGCCTATAACTTAGTCTACATGACCTTCAGTTCATAAGTTCTAGCCAGTACAAGCTCAAGTCGGAAAAAAAACACTACTTTTGGCTATTTTGGCCAATTTTACAACTTCCGGTCGGGTGTTTTTGACCGAATGGTCAAAATGCACATTTATACCTCCAGGCCTTTCGTTAAAGCCCACTCACGAGCCTGTACGATCTTACGAGTACGTTCAGAAGTTCTGGCCTGTACAAAACCAAAACCTATAACCCAAAACCTACAAAAAGTTGGGGCCTAACAAAATCTGTCTTTTGCTTTAGGTTGACCTCATGTGCATATCAAGTTAACATAAATGATGCAAGTAATCTCTCAACCTTTCAGTTGAAGCCACAAAAACTCCCTCTTTAAGACTCTTTACTTTACGTGGTGAATCAGCTGGCCTAAAATACTCATAAAATAGTTCATAGGAAACACTATATTTACAAAATTAGTTCCATTTGTAAATATATTCTCATACTTACATAACAACCCTTGAAAGTAGAGCTGAGACCATTTTAAATGGATTTAAATATTTTTGTCTCAAGTTTTTTTTTCTCTACTGTTGATGTCGTAAAAATATTTTCATCTCAGTTTTTGTATGTTAAAAATGCGGATGTAAGAAAGGAAACAAAACGGCCAATGAAATTCAAACTCATAATGCTTTATTCAATGATTTTTAACAATATCGTTTCATAAAATGAGATACAAAATTGTATATATTTAGACAATATTTATGAACAAGCCGCAGAACAAATAATTACTGATATATATGCTAAAAGTATCACATAATAAATAAATAAACAGACATTATATTGATTGAAGCCAACAAAATGAGTTGAATTGATTCCGATGATACCCAGAAAATATTCAGAAATATATCAATACCTATATACATATAATTTATAATTACGTTAAGAGTACTATATAATTAAATATATTTAGAATATAAAACATAGTATTAAAAAGGTGAAATATATGTCCATTTTTAGTTCAACATAACATATATATGCAAATCATATTTGTACGATTTTCAAAATGATTTGTCACAGTCTTTTTTCATAATCCACTTTTGTGGGATGAACGGATATGTTGTATGTTTTTTCTAAAAGATGGTAGAAAATTGTTGATTTTATCGGTACTGTCTTTGTTTTTCTGAACAAATTTGAGGCATATGGTTTCCCGTTGTCTCTTAGTCGAGTTCAACTAATCTCTCTAGATATTTGCTATATGGGAGATTGACTCATGACTCCTTTATCTCTTTGATCTTTCGTGCTTGATATACTCAAAGCCGACGTATGTTTTAAAATTGTGGTCTAGCTAATAAATCATATAATCTGGTTAGGTTGTTGGTGGTACTATTAACTTTGAAATATTTTGAGATACATTAACATCCCCCTTGAAGTTTTTTTTTTAATTTGAATTGAGATAATATGCGTGTTCAAATACATATATAGTAGAGATATAGCATTGCTTTTTGGGAAAAAAATATATAATTTCGGTGCTTAGATCCCTACATGTAAGCTAGACTCTATTAACTTTTAACCTTATTCCGTTAATTAAAATGTACTTTGATTATTGGCGGTTACATTTTGGTTGCCTATCTTTTCACTCATTGCCAATTCCATTCGAGAATTAAATCCTTCTATGTACGTGCGAGAACGTTTGTTTGATAACTTAAAGCATTTAATTTACGCCTTATTATAAGACAATATTGGCTCGGTTGATGATTGAGTATCTTTCACGCACATCTGCTTGATAACATGCCTAAGATAGTTCCTGAAACTTAATCCTTGTTTTACGGAACTTTTCAACGCGATGTGGAATTTGGTCTAGTTCTGCAATATTCTTTGTATTTACGAATTCTACACTGGAGATATGGTGTATTATATAAGACTAGCGTGGTGAAACGCAGCTTAACAGAAAAAGGACGCTGACACTGATACGTACAAATCCTTACATTTGATTGGTTCTTCGCAGTATTTCATTTATACAACAGTGATTAAGCGCATCCGTTTATGTGATACCCAGGCATTTCTTTTTCTTTATGACGATAGGTGTCATTATCGATTAAACAAAGTTAGTTGTTTGCCTATTGTTAAAGCAACACGTTTGTCTTTATCAAACTGTAGTTGACAGTCTCTAGTTCGCGCAGATTTGAAATTGAGGCTTTCTCATAGACTAGCATAATCATTGACAGAATAGGTCAGTTTATAAATTTTAAGTCATAAACAAGCTGATAAATAACATTCTAGACGCAAAGCGCTAGAATTTTAATGAACAGCAAAACGAACACGAACCCTAGTTTAGGATATTGAGGATATACCTATATCCACTTTGAGGAAATAGTTCAATATCACTCTCAGCTTGCACCGACTCATATAATCTGTAAATATAGTCTCATGTTCATCTAAGCTCCCTAAAGCTTTGTCAGGAAAATGAAATATGTTTGGGATACAAAAAGCGATCTCAATTGAGTAAATGTTCTTGAGGTATACACTGGATCTCATATAAGTGAAAAAAAGGAAAATGGAGATAATCCAATACAGTCAAATTCTTTTCTATCGACATAAACGCGAATATATTGTACACATACATGCAACAGTTTTTTTATTTAGACATTATTTGGAATTGAATGCGCGTCTTGCTTTTATTTAGAACTTTGATTTGTCATGTAATATGGAAGTATTTCTAAATGAATTATTACATCATGATGGAAGTTGGATGCGAAAGAAAATGTATAAACATTCAACTTTATTTATTAATATTAATTACAATTGATTTTATAGGAACAAATTATCAAAGATGGCTGTTTTATTGAAACAATTAAATTAATTTAAACTTAACATCGTTCAAAAATGAAACCAACAGCATCAAGTCCACTGCCTACTCTCCCGAAAAAGCCGAGTAGATTATATCCATTTACACTTGTCATTGTATTTCCATTTGTATTACCATATGGTCCATACACGTTATTTGTTGTTATAATAGCTATTGCTTCAACAAGGTAAATACCTGGTTGATTGTTATATCCAGTGTATACATCAACCTAAAGCGAATATTAATATGATGAATAGAATACTTATCATGTTGTGAATACACATCGATGCAATATTCCACATTCTTTTTTTGGATTCACTTTTACTTTGTATTTTATTTATTTATTATTCACATAAATAAGGTTCAAATATGAAGTATATCATAATGCAAAATGCAAACCATGCTCAAATAATCATATTGCAAGACCTACCGGAAATTGTCCTTTAATTATTGTTCCAACTTATATGCAAGTTTGATACGGTAATTTATACAAAACTATTGTTTATCCTTAATCACACTAATCTGCTTTTTTGTTTCATTGTTAGATGTTTTAGTACCACAATAGTAACTTTATTGTTTACTCACTCGTATTACAGGATCACTGTCAAACGTGGCAATTTCATATACATCAAGGCGACCTTCACAGCCCATCAAACTACCCGTCGTTGAATCACTGAAGAAAATATCGAAGCCCGCGGATAAATGCGCATAATATGAAACGCTTGTTTGACAAACATGGATACCTGCGAATTACATTTAGACACATTTAAATATTTGATAATGAACAAAGATTTTTGCAACATCTTATGCCCCACAAACGTTAAGATATATGATGGAGATTTTTTTTATAATATCTGGGAGTGTAAGTGTTTTTAATAACTAAATGAGACCTTAAAATTCATTTAGTGTTTTTTAATTATTGTTTATGCTTAGTTGTATATTAAATAAAACTTGTTTATATTTTTTTTTCATTTATTATTCTAAAGATAAAACACGACAAAATTGTTCACCCGTATGCTTTTCCTCATCGTTTGATAACTCTCATTGACATTTGATGCATCACATATATATCATACAAAGGTATAATGTGATGTGTTACAGAATCAATTTTACCTGTAACGCGTCCTCCTGGTGAGGCACGAATGTCAGCCACATAATACCCACCACTGCCTCCTATTAAGTCCGACCTACATTCGATGCAGCCATCTTGAAATAAAATCAAACTCCATAAAACTCATTCTTAACTTAAACATTATATGTTAAGTTAGTAAGTGTAATCCAATTTATATAGCTCAAAACAAAATTATGTGCAGAACGCAAGTATGATGTTGATTTTTTATTATTGTGACAAAATAAATGATTAGCTGTTCAAGGACCCTGAAATAATTTATTTCGATGATTACTCTTTATATTAAGCTTAATAAGTTAAATAAATCAAAGCCAAAATAGAAGTATTGAGTTTTGATGGTGTATAAAATCTAATAATATGGATGTAATGTGCTTGAATGTATCAAATTAATGTTTTTCTTCGTTAGGTTTGTAGGTATACTGTTTGACTAATTACATATGGTGTTATCGATCAAGCTTTCATTTAAATTAGACTGGCAGCTATCTCTTAAGAGGCAAAATGAAAGGAAATATTTGGTTATTTACCCTCAATAAAAGATTGTAAATGTGTTGAAGATATAAACGATTCTTGCTCATCAAATACATTTGAAGACATATTAAAAACATAATGCTGAAGACACAATATACATTCCCCTGTTACTGAAAAGATAAATGCTACACTCGCTGAGTCCATTGTTCCACTTGCAATACAATCCCCAAATGTTGTTGCTGAATAATCTATTGATAGTGAACACCAGTCTAAGAAGGTGTCAACGTATTCAGTTATGTCTATGTTGCCTAAACATGAGATATCCATGAGTGTTCCTCTTAATTCAGTTGATTTCTCAAAAACAGTAGCATTTTCATCCGAACATGCATGGCAATCATAGATTGACACAATCAACAACATCCATACCATATGCATTGTATTGTATATATCGATGTAGATATCTGGTTTTTTTTTCAAAAGAAATGTGTATTAACTAAGATTATTTTTCTATTGATTTCATAATTACATTATTTTGACTTTTAACTGACAGCCAAAAGTGTACTTTTCAAATCCAAGTGTATTTAGCTGTGTTAAGAGCCATGTTTACACAAAAGAATGGCATCATGTAAACTATTTCAATAACTTCATTAAAGGAGCCATTTGTACTAATTATTTATTAATTAACCACTTGCTCTACACGTTGCACTTCAAACAAGAGAACCCAATATTTATCTATTGACAAAATACGTTAAATGTCGTTAAATGATGCCTCATACAATATTATTTATGTCATATGTTATTTTATATTACAAACAAACAGTGTGAATTGTTGCAAAAAGGTTCTCTCAGTGTTATTAAATGCATTTAGAATATTTTATTCTTTTAAACCTAGACAAATAGAAAAAAACATTGAACATAAGACTGCTGCAAAGGCAACAAAATAAATAAATTCATATAGTTTCCATCAGCTTATATTGATGTGTCATTAACATTTTTTCTGGGAATCATGTCATCGTTTTTATATCATCGGAATTCAAAAATAACGAAAGTTTATAAACGCTTGGCACATATTGCAATAACTAAATACAAATTTAATTGTAAAAATGGTAGTAAAAATAGTGATACCCTGCCTTCACTATTTATTGTGGTCATGTCATAAGTTGGTATTCAATGTGTCTGATAGTAGCGAAGATAATAAACAGGATATTTCAATATACAAATAAGTCAAAACATTCATTGTCATCATATAAAGGATACCTGGAGGAAACCATTCAGTGCAAAAATGGATCATTGCAACATAAATTTATGCATGACCCTTTTCAAATATATCAATTAGGCTGGCACTCCGGTATTGTGTATCTTTCATCCTAATGGACATCTAAGTGCAACATCTAGCACCAGGGAGCCTCACAATAAATAGAAATATTGATATCTAAAATGAGTTGTTATTAGTAGAACATTACGAATTATATCAACATTAAATCGATATTTGAAGCAAACATAAGTGAAACAAAGTGACTCACCTTCAAAATCGCAATTGATTGCTTTTGCTTTTATTGATGACGTTTATAGACTAATTCTTATGATTTGACTTATTTAACATGTCCGGTTATATCAAATAATGCTATGATATAGTGTTCCATCATAGTGACTCTTGTGCATTTGACGTTTTTGCTCCAAAGCTATGGAACATGCTACCGTTGAATGTTAAAAAACCTGATTCAGTATTATAATTTAGAAAAAAGTTTACAAACTTATTTATTCACTGTATGTTATACTTAGCAAATGTATATTTACAATGTTTATACCTATCTTGGTATCACTTATATATGAGTGTATTTTTCAAACATAGTTTGCATGTGTGTGCTTTGAGATTCAAATTATAAGCGCCTTATAAGAACTTGAAATAATAGTTGAAATAATGATCACTCATTAGAAATGTAGACAATGTTACTAGTTTATATTTGCGAATAATTGCAGGAAGTAAACTAAACTATATAGGTCGACTGAAATCAATCAGGAAAATATTCAGATAAAAACATATATGTCGAAGAAGTTTTGGATAAGGACCGATTAAAAACAATAATTAATTTGTTAATACCTTGTTAGCTAGTTACTTTAAAACAACCCCTAAATCTGTGCTATGTTACTATGATCAATCAATCTGTAAATACCTTGTTAGCTAGTTACTTTTAAACCACCCCTTAATCTATGTTGTGTTACAATGATTAATTTGTAAATACCTTGTAAGCTAGTTACTTTTAAACTACCCCTTAATCTATGTTTTGTTACAAGCTAGTATAATTGAGGCACCCTGTGACAAAACAAGCGTTATTATTGACAAGTTGCAACTGTCAACACAAAATTAAACTAATCGCTACCTTTGTCCAACCGCTCTTATGCACATTTTTCTTAGTTTAAACAGTTTTCTCAGTTTCACACAATCCGATACAAGTAAAAATAAAAAATAGGCTTGCAGCGCTTCGTTTATAAGCAAATTAATGACTGTTATCTTTTCCTAAATGACGCGCTGTTGGAATAGCTTACACGTTATTAAGATAGTTTAAGATAACATGGATTCAACGTCATCATGAGAATATAAAGAACAATTAATGTATATATGGAGTGGTTAATTAACTAAATATATTAATCTAATCGAACCAATATTACAAATTATATTGATATATTGAATAAAATAATATCTGTGTAGTTCACAGAGAGTAAACGACTCAATGTAAACACTGTCGGCTTTGTTTTGTTCTGCATAATATTTTCTTGAATACCTTTTATTCTTATCAATCAAATTATTTGATAAAACCGTAATGTTTAAGACTTTTATAATTTTAAGGTTTGAGTTATTGTAACACCATAATGAATTCTCTTAGAATGAAATTCTGTTTTTATTGAATTTACAATGATAGTTTTTTTATGAGCAATTTCGCAATACATACTTTCTCGACCAAATCCCTAACGGTTTTGCTTATGATTGTTCATTGTAATGAGTCACAAAGTAAGATGATGTGATTGCTGTCCAGTGCACGTGTTGAAATAAAAAAGGATTAAGGAGAATACATATACTAGCATATTTAAGAATCGTTAAGAATGTGTCTGGACAATTCGAGAATTGACAAATTCGCACCAAGGACGATTCGCGACTTTCATTTTTGACAATGAGCGACTATGTCCTGGACGATTCGCGACTTTGCTCTGGACGATTCGCGACTTTCATTTAGGTCAATTCGTGACTTTTTTTTCAAAAGCCATTTAATAAAGAGATATTATTTTTTACCTGTTTTTAACCTTAATGAAAACATAAGGAATAAGTATTTTTATTATATTTCTTTTCTCCATTTATATTAAGCATATCAAGAGTCTCCATTTTATTCTAATATGTTAGACACATATTTGAATTACGATGACATCTGTATATGATTATATTTAAAATGAATCTGGGTTACATAGACCTACATGTATATGAAATTACAATTAGTGGTAAATTACACTAACAACATAGGTATCATATCAAAGTGAAGCTGAGTGGTTTCAGTGCTACCCTCATATA
>LQRL01061618.1:0-10351 GCA_001703475.1 Hydroides elegans | reverse complement strand
CCTTGATATTAAACCGCCGCTTCTGTTCAGCCGAGATGTGCGACGCGCGACGGTGTTCTTTGTAGGCCACGGGGTCTAGATCCGTCTTTCGTCGGCCGTAGGGCGCGCGACCTGGCGACTGAATCTGCAAAAGAAAATCATTTAAACATGTATTGTAAGATATTTAAAACCCTGCTTAGTTCTGTTGATAAGTCTACCGTGCAATGTCAAAATGCAGAAAGTGCGAAATCGATACTTTCGAGTAATCGCCTATTAACCAAGTTTAAAATGGTCATACACATAAGATTTACAACGCTTATCTATCATGGTTGTGTTTGTATGCATAGCGCTATGAGAACCAAAATGCACTCATGTCTAGGGAAAATATCGATCGATAGTGAGGTGTGCTTATCTCAATTTTCGACTTACTGCGTTTTGACATTACACGGTAGAAGTGCAATGAGAGAGGGTTAATGAATCGATTATTACTCTGTGGCATCGACGGTATACCACAAGCTACCAACTCATTACACAACATTTCATTTTTTTCTTCTTTGTATTTATTTATGAACGGTATCTTCGCTTATAAACATGATATACATGTTTTATCTAGCATTTGAATTAGGAGAGAGCGTTTTGATACCAACCGTGCTGTCCTGTTCCTCCTTGATACTGACGAGGCCCGGAGATCCCACCGACTCACTGCTCGCGTGTCGTGACCGCGGCTGCAGCGAAAGGAAAGGACAAATAATTGATTATACAGTAAACTCTCGTTAATCGGAACTCTTTTAATCGGAACTATCTGTTTATCGGAACAGATATTGAAATTCCATAATCGTATTTTTGTTCAAATTTACTACTGATTATCGGAACCCAAGGTTTATCGGAACCAAAATGACGATTGACCGGTCCCGAGGGGTTTCGATAAACGGAGTCTACTGTATATTAGAAACCACTACCGAAAAAAAGCATCACCAGTACCAATAGAAAATGGCCAAAATTAGTTTTGTTTTATGGACCTAGGGTTGTTGTCTAAAGCAATCCTTATAACCCAACTAGCATTACTGATGGCTTGGTATGTCGAATGAAAATAATGTGATATTTCTAATGCCTAGAGGCCCCCCATTTTTTGAGGTCGGGGGCCCAAAGGGCACTCAATATTTTCGAACCTCCTACATATATTTACAAGTTCGGGCCCCCGGACTTTGGTTTGGGCCCCCCCTTTTTTTAAGAGCGGGGGCCCGAAGGGCCCCCGCGAAAAAAACCGAGTTTCGAGCCCTGTGCCTATATACGATTCCCGTGAAGTGTGGATCAATGATCCATCTCATAGCAAAAACACGTAAAACGCTAATGACATACATGTGTGTTGCAAATAAAGCATATAACTTACTCCTGACTCGGTGGATCCGGCGGGGCTTGGCACTCGGAATTGTCCTGTACTGTCCGTCATTGGCGGTGGCGGAGGAGGATCGATCACCCCTGGTAACATTAGAGAGATTAATGCATTGTTAGAAATTGCTCTATATTTACTATTTTTGTACCATTAATTCTGAGAAAAAAACACAAGATATGGTAGAATAATGGTTAAAATCAGCTATGCTATACATACGTCAACTTTATTCTAAAAATATCAAAACGTCAACTTCTGGTCAAAAGAAATACCAAAACTGTTTTTGTCAGTTATCTATTCATGCATAGGCAGTAAGGAAAGACATATGAGTTGAAAGCATACCTAGGGGCCGTGGTATTGTATTTGTCGTTGTCATGATGTCGGCCATTTTGACTGTGTCCATCTGGTTGCTAAGTACCATCGAGTTCTGAGAACACACAAAAACAGAAAACAAGTTATTGAATGTTTTAATATCAAATCTCATCGTATTAAAAGATGTCAATTAAAAAGCTGTGATAAGTATGATCTAAATGAAAAGAAAAAAAGAGTTGGAAGTTCATTCCCTATTTGTTTTCCTCTACCCTTTAACCCAGGTTATACCTGTATGTTACATGTGTAGTAACTGTTCTTATCCCAAAGAGTAATTTCAATGCATGCAAACACAACCAAAATGTTGAACATTTTTTGCGGGTTAGATTTAACGTATCTCTAAATATTTTACTCACTTTTAAATTAAACAGTTTACATATCTGATTAATTTAATTAAATTTATCCACCACCATTTCTATTCATCTCTTTATGCACTGACCTGCAACATAAGCCATCTACAATTTATAATCCCCGAACCGCCTCTTTAATTTCTTCTTCTGTAATCTGCTGCCCCCATTAGTTAGAAATACCTTACTGGTTATTAAAATTATTTTACTATTTCTTAAAATTTCATTTGATGTTTTTTATTCGAATAATTGAACATTTTATTTCCGTTAAGTATGACTGTTATTCGATTTAGATTTATGAAAGATAAGATGGCTTCCGAACTAAGACTACTAAAATTGTGAGCTAGTATAGTAACATTTCCATGTTTATGTTCCATTCGAGAATTGTGAATTCTGGTTCAATCATGGCGCATGGTTGGGTGGAACTTGTTTGTTCATGCTTAATGTTGTAATTTACGAATGAAATAGTGTGTTAGTTTGTTCCCTTGTTACAGTTATACAGCAAATAACTGTTCAGCATAATCTTCATCTGTATTTTATTAGTTTCCTCTATCATGCGAAGAAATTGTATAAAGTTTAAGAGAGTAGATCAGTGAAACTGACTCAGTCCCCCGCCGAAAATCATTCAAAAAATCTGCCAGGAAAACAGTCGATTGGCTAAATAAGGAAAATACAACATTGATACTGAGAGAAGTTTTGAGTATAAATTCGCCGTTTTACTGGGTAACATAAATCCCGAATGAATTCAAAGATACAACACAAGATGTTTTTTTTATGATTAAGTATTTCTTTCAAACGTTTGATGATAAGGATAAACCGAAAATTATTAAGAATTTATCGGTTTTGCATAATAATATAGTCAAACCAGTTAGGATTGTTAACGACACTCCTTATATATACATATGCTCTTAAATCTGCTTAAATGGTCTCTATCAAGATAGGAAAATCGACATTTAAAAAGACGGACAGACAGTAACTTTGTTCACGACATAATACAGAAGACAGAAGGCGAATAAGGCAATCATCAACAACTTATATCTATCATCAATGGAGATCTAGACTACATATATTTGTTCGCAAAAAGAATTACAAGTTTCATTTCGATTATATTCCCGTGGATTAAGAGGAAATTCACAACAAAACTATTATTCTATGGGAATCTTATCATTTCTAGTTTACAAAATCAAAACGGTGCCTAAATCACACTATCCATTTGTAAAACTATCACTAATCTATAAAGATTACCATAAATCAGCTTTTATATACACATGTATTATACATTAACTCACCCCGGTTGTCAAGGAAAAGGTGACCTCACTATGCGGTGCCCCCATGCTGGCTGTTGTCGTGGCAACGGGCTTCGGTTGAATCAGAGCATAGTTACCAACCGGCTCTGGTTTCAGGGCGATGCTAGGAACGGACATTTCTGAAATGAGAGTGTAAAAGGTATAAACAAAATTGAATATATGCTGATCGTGTTAGTTAATCGTAAGAAATTTTGTTCGAAACATTTATAATATGAATCTTGAAATAAGATTTTTTAAAAAGATTCCCATTGGCGAACCCTACCAAAAGTCCCTGATTTCTCCATATGGGGTTTTTCCGTATGTAATCATACAAACATACATGTAACACGATCATTACCCCGCTACCCTTCCCCTCCTTCAAGTGCCATTCACCCCTCAGCTGATCTTCTTTTGGTTATGGGTGTATGGGCATGTCCAATTTTTGTCATATAACTGGGCACCCATCTTTATTTTGCCGAGACAGTAGGTCTATGCCTTAACTCCCGTCTTCTTACCTTGGCCCTGGAGCAGCTGAGCTAGGAAAGTGTTCTGTGTCACTGTTTTGGCCGCAGTACCCACTGTGCGTACTTGCTTCGGCGCTGTGGCCGAAGGCGCGGGCAGGATCTTCTGTTGCTTGAAACGACCCGGCGTCTAAGGGTCGGAGAACATTTAATTTGTAGTCTACATTTATAATAATATAAACGCGTTTATGTACACCTAAATGTACCGAACTTTCGTTTTGCTTTCTATTCGTTTGCTTGCAAAACGTCGGATTTGTTATGCTAACACACCCACCAGTGAAAGGACCAATAATTTTACGTTTTGAAAATGGATACTTAAGTATTTTTTTTTATTTGCCATGTTTTCATTTACGCACACAATCGACTAAATGAATGCATAACAATTGCTAGAATGTTTATGTTATGAAGTTATTTCTGTTTTTTTTTCTACTTAATTTCGAAACAAACCCTAAACTTACATCCGGCACTTTGAACTCGTTCTTGACCACCGATCCGGTCGACGACCTCCTGTTGGGGTCACTCCTTGGCCGACCTCTTCCTCGACCTCTGACCCCCACTGTGGCGACCTCTTGACCTTGACCCCCTCGGCTATCGTGACCTCCTGACCTATGCCTTTGGTGGCGATGGTGGGTGGGGTCGGTGGTAGTTGGAGGTTGGTTGAGGGCGTTTTGCGATGTGAGGTCGATGAAGTGCGGTTCGGTTTTGAGTTTGACTATGGAGGAGGTGGGCTGGTTGATGATGTTGCCCTGAAAGACAAGATAAGTTTATTAGGATAAAAGCATTATTTATTTTTTATTTATTTATTTTTTCAATTTTTAGACGACTCGCAGTGTCTTCCAAGTGATATTGCCCTCTGACGCAAAAATTACGTCACAATGCTAATTTGCATATTAGCGCCTTCAGTCCATCCCTTGCGGTCCCTTTGGGTAAATATTTTCCCATATTTTTGTGAAAGCATGAAGTATTATCATATTATAATTATTTTTCAAATGAAAAAAAAACACTACTTGATAAGATATTCAACAAAACGAATAACAACATTCTATTCTGAGCTGTATACAACATTTAGTATGATAGTATCATAGAATTAATAGTAACGACGTTTCTTGAAATGCATTCACATATCCTTGCAGATAAGATTTTATTATTCAAGTGCAGTATATGCTTTTTATCACGTAAACATACTTGAGACTGAGAGTACGAGATGTAAAGTGATGATACCAGTAATATTTTTTTTGGAAAAAATACACATCACTAGAACATATCCGGCACAGTTTGCCCTCATATTTTTATTGCTTTAGTTCACATCGAATGCCAATCGAGAGTCTTTAAAACTGAAGTTTTATCAGAGAGACAAAAGGTGAGGTGGCTGCTAGTTGAACGGGTTGTTGGGTTAGGTAGGCTGGAATTTACGAAGAACGGTTTGAAAAAGAAAATTTACAGATTCAAGTATCAACAATCTCAACTTAACCATATTTTAATGCAACATCATTGTCCGCTTATAATTCGCACCCACCCCTAAACGGATTTTTTACCCTTTCAAACTCACCTGCAAAAGACTATGCAGCTGCGACGAAGCCCCTGTCCCTTGGCTTAACTGATGTTGTTGACCTTGTAGCACAAGGGTTGGGTCACTCGAGTGGCCCTTCGCCAATCCTTGCGGTTTCAACAAATTCCCAATCAATCCCTGGTTATTATCGTTCACATGCGGAAGGGATCGCGATTGCGTCAAGTCTGTGTTCGTATTAGAGGAGTTAAATTGCACTGTGGTCGATGAATTGTTTTGTTGCTGACTGATGGCACGTATTTGCTCTTGCAGCGTTGCTATGGTGCTGTTTAATAAATTGGCGTTGCTAAGCACATTCGATGATGTCACCGCAGCGGTTGCTAAGGGCGATTGTGACGTCACAATTGACGCGGTGGATAGTGGTGTTAGTGGTGATTGTGACTTGACGGGTATTAATGACCCTGCTGTGGACGTTGGGGAGGGTCCACTGGCCAAACCGTGTTCGACAATCAAGTTCAATAGTTGCGTTGCCGCGTTCTGGTTACGCGCTGCCGCATTGGTTACTACGTTGGGTTGCTGCACCGTTGCTAAAGGTTGCTGGGTGGCCTGCTGTTGCTGAGATATTTGCACGTTGATGTTCTGCTGTTGCACGATTTGTCCCGTCACGTTCTGCTGAGCGACGAGGGACACGGTCTGTGGCGGGCTCTGCGGTTGTTGTGGAGATGTCCCTCCGAGTCCGATTTTGCGCAATATCTCCTGTGTGATCGCGTCCGTACTCTGGCCACCAGTGCTCGCTTGCAATGTCGCTGATACGAGGTTCTGCGGCGACGTTAGATTAATATTGTTTTGTTGTAACTGTTGTGATTGCACTATATGTGTTGGTTGCTGTGGTGGTATGGAAACCGTCTGTTCCAAGCCTACCGACGGTTGACTGAAGGTATTGGAGGACGGTTGGTTGGTTGCTAAGGGTGATGGCTGGTTGTCAAGGAGAAGGTTGGTGAGTGGGGAAGTGGCGTTTGGGAGGAAGTCCAAGGAGCTTCCGGTGTCGTTGAAGAAAGGGTCGGCGATCGGGTCGACCTGAAACACAACAAATAATGATGAATTATAGAATTGACAATAACATTATAGATACACATCAATTACATTTAATTATTTTTCTTTGATTCCTGCAATATTTTGGATGATATAAGGATGTATATCAATGTAAAAATAACATGCAGGACGGGAACAATACGTAGATTTAACTGAATATTGAAATGACATGTCAAAGTACATATTTTGCAATTTTAACAACACATTAATGCATACAATATTCTTTATTTTGGATTGAACTTCAACACCTAAGCACACTTTAGGGGATATATGTGCCTTTCGAAAAATATTCTTTATTTTGGATCAAACTTCAACGCCTAAGCACACGTTAAGAGATATATATGCCTTTCGAAAAATTTGCGAAAGCACAACCATTTTCTTTCGCATTTTCAAAGGTTCTTTCGCAAACGAACTTGTAGCGAGTAATTTTCTACCAAAACCTCGTTCGCACAAGTTGCGAAAGACATCAAAATTGAGTTTTATCGTTTTATCGAGAAGATACAAACGGTTAGCGCGAGCCTAGAGCGCAGAAATTAAGATTATTGCATTCGCATATCCATATTCCATTTTCAGATCGTCTCAAATCTATTGAAAACATACAAGACGAAAATCCTTTAAGAACAGGAAGCATTTCGAATCGCTTTATATAATGATGGAAAAAATGTGCAATCAATTTTAAGTTCCTAATTTTGCTTTACCTGGATAGAATCACAGAAATACACTTCAAAATAATAAATATTGATTTGATTCCAGAATTGAGAAAAACACAGAAAATCACACTGCACAAGATCAATTCCAAGACTGACTGAAATTAGTAGAAGCGTTTTATTTTTAAGGTTCCACCAGCAAAATTGTATAAACTACGATTGCATCACTCATTATCGGTGAAATTTTTCGACAGTCATGTTGTTCCACGTGCGCGCATTCAACCCGGCGCCCTTTGGTAAAAAAATAAATAAATAGAAATGACCCCAAAAATCCTAGCGCACCTGCCCAGGTCTTATTATTGTTGTTATACACGGTCTGAATTGTGTACAACGGTTCGTATGGTTTTCAGATAGAATCTATGCATTGAGTGAACTACATGTATACAAATGTATCTGGATAACAATCCTTGAATATCCGTGGGTATGTTGCCGAAACTTGCAATATCGGAATAAATTAGTGTTTATCAATGGGTGATTTGAATTTAAGAAATTTAACTTGTGAAACCTTTTTGTTATTTCGAATTTCCCTTACTTATTTGTCTGATCTGTTTATTCATGAAAAAATGGAAGCATTGAATTATTTGTTACTCATGCCAATACTCATACGTTTTATTCAAACTTCTTATATCCGTTTTTTTTTTAATATATGAAACTGACGGTAAGGGTGAATCAAATTAAGCATCTATTCTTTAAGATACCTGGATATTTCATGGCAAATGATGTCTATGAGAAATATAAAACCTTTGTTCACATCTAACATATTGAATATTGGTTATGTAAATTGACGAAATGTTGTTACATGTGGCCTGTATTCATAAAACAACATTGTGTTTCTCACCTCGATCTATTAGTCAATAGTCAACGATGGATAAACTTTTTACACGCAAAACATATTGGTAACCATATCGATATATTATATCATCCTGAAATATCTAAAAAAAAACGGATTTCAGAATCGAAAGAAAAAACGCCTAAAATTACATAAGCAACCTTGGTTTTAATAATATAATACTGAATTTCTATCCATTTCTTAAACCCGCCAAATATATACAATGTATTAAGTTTTTGCTTTATTTTTCATTTTTCCTACTTTCATCTGCAATTATATATGTTTTCTCTTCTAATGTGACCATTCATGACCTTTTATACCCATTAACTGAAAAAAAACCTCCTTTCTTCTCTCAATCATCATGGCCACCTATTTGCCTTTACCGGTAGTGTGCCTTAGTCGATATACATGTATGCAAATAAGCCACCACTGCATATTTACGATTTTATGAATACGGCCCCACTCATTATACTTGGGCCTAGTTGTAGGAGTGCGGTGTCACTTATGTAGCACGCGGGTTCCACGAGGATTGCATCATTGCTATAGATGAACAAGCGCCCGACGAAGGCGACCTATTCCTCACCCCTGCTTATGGATATGGCGGTCTTTAACAAGACGGGGGACAGGAGAAAGTGCTCTTTGACATTAGATTTTATGATAAAAAGCAGCTCTCAAAGCGAGGCGAAAAGCATATAAATGCAATGTCATAGACAATCTTAGTTTCAAAATAGATATTATTGATCCCTGCTTATGGATATGGCGGTCTCTAACAATCTATTAGATTCTATTTTGGTAGATGAGAAAGAGCTCTCTTTGACATTTTTAAAAGCAGCTCTGAAAACATAACGAGTCTATATTTAATCAGGAAAGTAAAACTAAGATTTTATTGCATGGTTTTTGTTGTTCGGCTAAAAAACCGGGGAGCTTTTGACCTTGCATGCAAAATCACGGGGCATTTGACCTTGGGACATTTTGACCTACAACCTTTGTGGAGCCAAATAAGCATTAAGGTATTTTGCAGTTGGTTCTAGTACAGCGCTGTCTATCCTACAACTCTCGGTTAAATATTTAATCGACAAAAAATGTCACATTGTTCTATTTTTCTTGGCCGACTCTTTAACGAAATATCTTGGGTGGCTATATTTATTGTCTGAAAACCGTTCGTTTTTAAACAAGATTAAAAGAGAATCATGATCTTTTAAGATCTAATGCAATGAAAACGAAACAAGGCATTTGATGAATGGTGTATATGTTAAGTTTTGTTTAGCGTTTTTTTTCTATCTGGACATGTATGGATCATATTATAATTATAATTGCAAATTAGTTAGTTTCAGTTTAAAAGTTCTTACAAGTTGTCTTAGAGCTAACCATTGTTCTAGACCGGTCAATGATTGTCAATAGTGAGGCCCATGCCTTCACGGCAATGATCATAGATGATCGGTTGATGATTGCTAATATTACGGTAATACATCGCTTATGTAAGAATTGAAGACGCAAGGTAAGGGCTTTTCAATGGTTTAAAGAGCCCATGATAATATAACTAGGTCTCATTGCTTTTGCCCAGCCCCATCACTTAATACCCCCACCCCTACTTATCTTAATTTTCTGACGGATATAAGCATAGAAGTTATTAGCTGAAATTTGGATTAATTTCATATTGCAAAATCTATTTTTAATTTGCGGGGGGAACGCAAGTTATGTTCGAGAAAGTGTTCCATAGCAAGGGTTTAAAAAGGACGGAAGCAATCGTGAGTACAGCTGTCTAAAATCTGGCTTCACTAGCGTAATCACTTGCATATCAAGCAATGGAGCACTCATGAGATGTCCTGAAAAGATCTCATTGAGTACTGTTCTAGACCCTTGGTCGCGTTGGTAGTTTTTGTCAAGGACACATGGTATCGGAAGAACAACAGAGAGCCTCCCAGAAATGACATATCGAAGCCGTTGACCTCAATTCATCACTAAACTTAAAACTGGGTTAAAGTTTTTTCTCAGATGAATTCAATGTAAACAATAACATGTACTCATTTAAGGGAGATAAAGGGATAGCAAATCTATATTTATACCTCTATGTATAATGTCGGTGCATTTTTATGCAGAGCGCACGAGCCGAAACATGCTAAGTCATCGTGACATAAAATGGTTACTGCTTTTCTGTAATTTTGAGGTCATGCCATCTAAAATAATAGCTACGGTGTGTTGCTTATTTGTAACTAAGGAGGCCAACAATCGCATTTAATAACACTGCCAACTTCGTTAAAACAAGACATACATAGCTGTCATCAATCGATAGAAAGAAAGAGAACAAGAGATAGAGAGAGAGA
>LQRL01061617.1:4398-15776 GCA_001703475.1 Hydroides elegans | reverse complement strand
GTCTCGAATACCGCGAAATTTCTAGAAAGCCAACCCATAATGGCGCTTCAACTTTATAAGTAGCGGGCCATTCGTGTTCCAACGGACACATTTCTAGTTGAATTAGATTTTACTAGTAACCAACTCAAGCTAAGCACCATTCTACAACTACATTGATTGTAATAGCCAATATACAAATTACAACCATAGACAAAAATCAACTATGGCATTTTTCATGCAAAATATTTATTATAAAAGTATACCCCTGTTCGATGACAATAATAATAAAACCCAGCTATATGTTTTATGTTGTTTTACCTTGCATGTAAACGACAGATACGACTATCTACTTGATAGAGGAGATTGAAAAGGTATGACACATGTGTCTAATCTGCGTGCTCTTTGATCTTGACTAATTTGTCGCTCCATTTTCGAAATTGTGCTTATTTGCAACATCTTCCGAATACACAGTCCATCGGCCTGTGGATTCTATTCGTAAAAAAATTTATATATGTATTATAATTGTTAACACTTTTTCGGTATATAACTTCCGTTCGTTTCCATTTCAAACACGCTTTTCAATGCTCAATTTTCCTCTCATTTTCAATTTACAGTTTCCCGTTCAGTCTAATCACAGCTTGTAAATATTAAAAAAAAAATGCAGAAAACATTTTGTCCAGCCAGCAAAAATGCTCTGCCTTAGAAGATGTCTGAAGCTGTACGATATTGTTCTAAGCTTTTCTTCACATAAAATTTCAATCAAAGATTAATACATCGTATATTGAAACGCTAAATATATATTCTTAAACGAATTATATTTGATATGAATATTCATGAAGTTGATTTTAAAACATGTAAACCCAGGATTCAAAGAAAACTATGTTTTCTTCTGGTAAAACCCTACAAATATCATGCATAAATAATGATAAAGTACGTACCATCAAACCATCACGGATATAAAATTCGGGCTTTTGTACATGTATGTCTAAAGACTATGTGGCTACCTTGATCAGATATAAACTGATAGAAGATATTGCTCATATCGATCAGATATAAACACCTGTCTTAACAAACCATCGTCCTTCCATTAAATAGCTCAAGATGCAACCGGTAAATAAATAGGGAATAAGCTAAACTAATTATTCCCACCTGCTTATAATTGCCCCATTGTTCTTGCTCGCGATGGGAAATAGTCTCATTATTATTGCACAAAACTGCTGCTGATTTCTGATTGATTTTGATTTTGGATCCTAATATGCACTTTTAACATTGCTGTATTGCACAAGGTCCTTATGAAATGTTGTCCTAGGTAAAAGTATGCGTTGCTTTTAATATGCACGCCTCTATCAAAATTGTTTCCCGACCTCGGGTACCTTTAATGAATTGAAAAACGAACTGCCTATTGTGTTTAAAGAAAATCTATTTGATGAAACCTACCGGTACATAGAACATAAATTCCAATGATATTAAGTACGATATCAAGCTCAACCTAAATAAATTCAAGTTTTCGTGTATTTTTCAAGGGCTCAACATAAAATGTTTTATAGATTGTAAATTTGCTATGAATCCTGCCATAATGCTAATATGGCTTTGAATTAAACTAGCGAGTAAGTGCCTTAATAAAACAATAAATAAAATAATAAGCATGAATAAATCATTTAATTAAGCCCCATTTACCGTCGTTTCTATCCAGTTTCTTTCTATGCGTATTTTGCGTTGCGAATAACGAAATGTCGTAAAGAGATTCTAATAAGTTATGTTTTGTAACCGTAATAAATTATTTGAATGTTTCCATGGTCCGACTATGTGACTATCGAAAATGCAACAAGTTTGTACAAAAAATATATATAACGCGAATATAAAGACTAATCATGTAACAATTTGTTATCAGCAGTTGATTTTTTTCTTCCCAAACTAACTTGCAAAATATTACCGCAATATTGGCAGAACAATATCTTCATTTAGGTAAATGAAAACTTATAAAAATACATGTAATATGTAAGCAGCAACCCGAGATATTTGGGTAAGCATTTGGGTTACATTGTTGGTGAATTAAAAAAAAAGTTAGTAATAAATAGATAGCGGCGATCGGTTCATTAATGAACATTGTGACCCGAGACACAAAAATATTGATACCAAATAAATCCGAAATCAATAGCCGACAGGTGTGAATAATTTCCAAATATGGACAAATATATCGATTAGTAAATATGATAAATACTCATCCTCATCTTTCAAACATCTCGCCGCATACATTGCAACACACAATTGATGGGACAAATGTTTAATAGCCCTATATTTAATCAAGATATCTGTCCAAATGATAACCATTTATGTTGTGACGGTAAAGTAAGAACTCGTTTAACCGAACACACCGGGATCACAAAATAGTGTTTTCGAGGTAAATTTTCGATTGCTCTTTCGGATAGAATTTTACCTAACAAATAATAAATTTATGGAAGGACTCCCTTTTAATCAAGTTTGGATAGAAACATGGGTCTGCTTGTTCAGTCATGGATAGTTCGGTAGATGATAAATAGCCATAGAATCAAGACCGTCTAACTTAAATTTATCGGCATAAGTTTTAATACTTCTGTTATGTATTCATTCTGTCCATATTCGGCTTAACGATGATCCCTGGTATAACCCTCCCTCCAAAAAAATTAAATTATGGGATGGAGTAACAGGGCTGGCGTAACGGTGTTTTATTACTCACATAATGTCAACCAATGCACACAATAAGGGGCTCAAGAATAGTGCGCAATGCACACACCAGGAGTCTCTACTAAATCTTGAGTCCAGAGCAATGTTGCATCATCACAGTGCTCATAAAGCATGCGTTGAAATCAAACATTTTAGGTCTTATTTCTCCTTCTATTATACGCTTTTATATAAAAAAAGGTATAAACAATTAACTTCATGAAACAGAAAAGTATATATAACTGCTTATTTATCAAATGCTTATAATTATTAACAGATGACAAGATGTTACATATTTAAGAAACATAAGACACAGATCTTTTGCAAAATAAAGATTATAATGGGTAGGTGATGTTTAGGGGGAGGGAGTGTTCCTACCTAAAAGGGGATATTCATGGGGAGGGAGTGTTCCTTATAGCCAAATTGCTTGAAATATACAGACACAGGGGTGTACCTTTAGTAAAAATTCCAGTCGCGGCGGCGCGACTGGCTCCAAAATATTAGTCGCGCGAGGGAAAAGTAAGTCGCGCGGTCTGTCATGTCAATTTAATACATATGAAAAATATCAGGGAGGTATCGCGCGTAAAAATATATCTTCATTATAGAAAGATTAAAATATGATATATGTATATCATATACATGTAAAACAACAATACTTTATTTTATTCTAATAAAATGAATACCCTATTTAAATAGCTTTAGCCTTATAATCAAAGGTCTTACACCATGCACGTTGTTTCATCAGACACAGGAAGGCTTTTAATCAATTTGAGAACATATTCTTTAGATAACCATTTGATGAAGCGTTCTATATGAGCATACTACAGTAGACCCCGCTTATCTCGAACAGGACGGGACTTTTGAAATGTGTTCGAGATAACCGAAGTTCGAGATATCCGAGGGTCTCGAATTCGAGCATACAATTTTGACTTCAAATGTCTGGTATAATATCATGTGTGTTATGCATGATTTTTAACCTATAGAGGGTGAGTTTTATGCTTACATTATCTGTCATTGGTTTAAATGCAAAATTGAAATAATGTTTATATATTATAAGTTTGTCACCTGCTTATTTCTGATAATAATCAGATTCTACACATGTCGAAAAATGACAAAAACAAATCAATAAACGGTTTTATCCTTTGAGTTAGATTCATAAATAGGGATTAATGATGCATCGTATTTGTGTTAATCCTGATTGCTTTAAACTATAGCCACAAAGGCAAGAGGGGTGCTATAAAGAGGGGGATCGGGAATCTTTGATTCCTTTATGTGCCTGGTCTCAATTGATGTAGGGTACTTAAACAAGGGGCATCTAAATCCTACTTTGTTGTGGCACGAAACCACACCCTTCAAAACACACAGAACTAAGCTTCAAAGTCAAGTTTTGACAAATATTGAAATGTGTTCATATGATCCGGAGTCAATGGTGCTGCATTGTGAACGCTATTGATTATGAGCAGCATCAAAGGACTTACTTTCAATTGATATTTTTGTGATGTTTCACACAAACATACTGAATGGAATAAGTGGGTTTAAAGGCAAAATTGGGAAATTTATTTGGTTCAAAATGAGTTCGAGATAAAAATAATTCGAGATAAGCGAGGGTTATAAGACTTATATAAGTAAAATTCGTCGGGACCAGGAGTTTTGTTCGAGATAAGCGGGGGTTCGAGATATCCGAGTTCGAGATAAGTGGGGTCTACTGTATATGGGACACATAAACTAAAACCATGATTAGATCTTAAGTATAAATGGAATGATAAATGGTAATCAAATGTTTTGATACAGTGTCTGATCAATTTTAAAAATGGAATAAATTATGCGAGCGTCGAAGGCGCGAGCGTAAAATAGTCAAATAAATAAAATAATCATAAATATAATTGAATCACATGTAAGTATTATTTTGATGACATTAAGCTAAAAATTTAGTAGCGTGCCGCGCGTGAGTCAAATGGCCAGAATATTAGTCGCATACTCGACCGCTAAAGTACACGCCTGAAAATGCGCGATTTTGAAACCCATCGCGAAAAAACGATAAACGCTATCTACATAAACCAAAAACACTAAACCCTGGAATGCTAAACGTTATTGCTAAAGCCTAATTCATTTAAAACTAAGAACACCATACAACATTATTCCTGCTCTTACCACTTTGCAATAAATTCTAAATTTTAACCGCTTAATGTTGCTGTTTGCGGCTCTTTGTGTGCGTCTGTGGAATTTCGATTCTAGAATTACTTTATTGTGTACCAAATTAAATTCCGCAGACGCAGACGCAAAAAGCCGCTGACAGCACCATTACACTAAATTCTGATCTTGCAAACCCTTAGATGTTAAACGCTTAACGCTAAATTATTAAGAGAATGATGGGTTTCTATGATTGATAGTAAATGCCCAATCTGAACGAAACATACCAAAATAGTTTGTTTGATTTCCAGGAAATTATGCTTTGCTAATAAAAAAAAACTACAGAATTAGTAAGTTTTTTCTAACGTTATAACGCGATTTTCCTCAGAGATCCACAGTTATCTCTTATATGTCTTTGCTAGTTGTTGTGAGACAATACTTATGTACTTGTGGTGATGCGCTATAAAAGGCTTTGAATGTACATACACGGATTACATAACACACTGCAACCATACCGAAAAAGGCAGGGCGCATATACCGCTGGGCCTCGTTTTCGGTTGTATTTGCTGAGAGGTTCCTTATATTTATCATCTGGCTACAATGGGCCTTAGCTGCCATGACGACACGACAACTCAACCGTGTCCCCTCCATAGTTGCGACTCGCATAAAATTTATTATATGAATAATGGTAGGGGTTTTTTACCTGTAAAAGGTGGGGAGTTGAATGGATAAAGTGATGGATAATGCTATTAGAAATACGGAGCGGTTACTTGGTTTTATAACAATGAAATATATAAAATAGTGAATGAAAAGTGAAGATTACAATGATAAGAAATGAAAAATAAATAAATAAAATGTTGTATGATATGATTGACAAAAATTGAAATAAAGATACTCATAATTATGCAAAAAATATATATAAATTATTAAGTCATGAGTCCGTCAAAATGTATCACAGTCCGCAATAGTGCAAGGAGTAACCCAAGTTGTGTTTGGAATGAAACTATGAAAAATAAAATACTAATTATATAAATAATTGAAGCTGGAAAAGTACCGTCATAAATGATACCATTATTTTATTCCTATATGAAATATGAATGAAATAAAATCATTATTGCACTGCTGTTTAAATAAATTGGATACAACAACTATTGCAAACGAACAACAATATTCATGACGCTAGTGATAAATATGACAAATTAAGTTCCTTCCGGAGCACGAATGAATATTAAGGATTCCAAATGCTGTCGTTATAACATATTTTTATTCATATTTTCAAGGCTGCAATATTTTGTAACATTTTGAATAACGTTGTGTGACACAAAATAAACAAAAAACACACATTTATAACTTTGGACAGTTGAATACCAGTAGCACTGAAAAAAAATCTATTCTTTTTGATGACATTTGATCAGAAAACTTAACTTTTTATAACAATTGAGTTAATTTAATTGCATGTTGGATCTCGTTTTCATGTGACATTGAATTAAAGTCCATGTGTACTTTTGAAGACAATTGCAGGGACGTTTTGTCTCATAACAACTTTCCATTGAATGCTACAATTATGGTTCCGCAATTATAATTAAAACTAATGAGTTTGATTACCTAACATTGAAACAGCTCCACCTGCTTATGAATTAATATCATAACTCTATAAACAATACCTGATAGTAAAACTAAAACAAAATAAATGTGGTGTGTTTTTTTCTCGTTTCTCGCGAGATATAATTAAGTCTCTTAGCGCAATGGTTGATAAAAACCAAGCTTCATTATTCACGATAAGTTATGCATTTAGCGTGCCAAATGCAACCCCCATCATTCTTCGAAAATACATTTATACCTGCATCAAAACACGGCAGCTTTTTAGGGCATTTAAAAGCGCTGCATAAGAATTATGTTAAGTTGAAGGGGGTTTTGGGTTGTTGTTCAGTACTTAAAAACTTTTGAATGTCGTCGATTTTGAATACTTTGTACTTTAACTTTGAAGGTTTGGTGACTAAGTTGTAATATTAGAAATACATTAAATTTGCGGATGTTCAGTTTGATAATTCATTATATATATTAGTAATTTTGGATATTAGTAATGCAAGAAACGAATAAGTAATGAAAAAAATGACCATGGATACTATTTATTGACTTTAAAAAGCAACAAAGAAATGACGAGACATTAAATATCACGTTAAAAGACATTAAATTGGATAAAGTGTGTTGTTTTCGTGTGTTAAAGGTTATTGCTTTATAGGGCGAAAATTGGTGTCTCAGTTGCGGGGATATAAAGTTTTTAAATGAAAAAAAAAAAATGGAATAACGACATAGAAGTTAATTTAATTCCCCTTTTAAATACGAATAACAGCTGAACCATAATAGCAGTGCATAATATGAAACTGTTCTGTGTTCTATGGGGAAGTTAATTATTTGCTGGACGAAAAATTCATATGAAAATCGAGATTAGTACAAATGACAAGCAATAACCTGTTTAATATATACAAAGTCGATATGAAGATATCAATGTGATTTTTCGAAACTGGATAAAACTCGGAGTAGGATTACAATGTTTAATAGTATAGTCACAAGCACTTACTAATGGCTACTAACTCTTTCTTATTTTCACTAAATGTTCTTAAAAGTTGAATTGTGCAACCACCTATATAATGGTTATATCAGACAATCGGATAAAAAACACAACAAAACAATCTTGAACTCAAAAACAAACATGCATCGTGAAAATTATTACAAGGGTGACATGGAGTCAATGATATAAAGCAGCAAAGAGGATAAATGTAATAAATATTAAACAGTCGTTCATATATAGATATATAATTTTGATATAAAATAATCAAAAACACAATCATGCCGCGCAAAATCAAATACAACAAGAGTGACCTTGAACTTCCGGCCATTGGCGAGTCATCATCCCGCTCAGAGCGCTTATCCCGCGTTTTGGGCGCGTTTACACTGGTGCCCAAACTCCCCTGTCACAGCCAGTGCAAATGCGGTGTGATATTAACACAAACGCTAAAATCAGTGTATTCGTTATTAGTGTATTGCTTTTGTCATATACCGTGTTTGCCGTTCTGTTTTCAGCTGGATACGGATTTGCTGAAGACAATGCTGATGGGTAGCTCGAACGGAAATGGTGGAAACGGAAATGGAACGAAAACCTACGGTAAAGAAGGACGTAATGGTAACGGCAAATGGGCGTGTAAATGCTTTTTAGCGCTGTTCACCATATTATTCATTACGTTCTGGTGCTTCATTATATTCTACGCGTCGCGGCGTGACCAAGCGCTGAATATTGAAGTGAACGATGATTACCAACTTCCGGATATACGACCACGGTATACTTCCGGTAACGATGGCAACACGCGGATACCGTTGCTGTTCCACCAAATGTGGAAATCACCCAATATTCCCGCGAAATGGAAATCGGCCCATGAAGGGTGTATGCAATTGAATGAGGAATATGAACTCATCCTATGGACGGATGAGATGATATATAACTTCATTGCGCGGTATTATCCGTGGTTCTTCAGTGTGTTCCTCAATTATCCATACCATATACAGCGTGTGGATGTAGCGCGCTATTTCATATTGTACCACTATGGCGGTGTATACTTAGACGTCGACGCCGCGTGTAAAACACCGTTTCGCGATATTGTCAAAAATATGACCGCTGACGAATCCGTGTTACTCCCAATGACGGATATCTACGGCGTCACTAATAGCTTCATGGTTTCGGAACCGAAGAGTGCATTTTTCGAATACGTCATCTACGAACTGCCCAATTTCGCTCATGGTGGATACCGACTCGTTCGGCATACAACGATTATATTCAGCACTGGTCCCATGTTTATGAGCCATTGTGTGAGCACGTTTCGCAAACCCGAATCGATACACGTGATGACGCTGAGTGATTACGATGAGAAGCATTTTTATCACGCCAAAGGCGGCTCATGGCACGGTGTGGATACGGAAATAGTTGACGCCTTCCATTTCCATTACGTAGAGCTACTTATAATTCTCACTATTGTTGTGTGTACGCTATTAATCTGCCGCTATAAGAAGGAGAATGTGACCGCTTTAGTCACGAAGGGCTGGGCCTATATGCCCGCTGTGCTAAGGCGCAAGGATACAAAAAGTAGTGCTTACGGTGGCGCGCCACATATACGGTCGCCGAGTAGGGATTTGAATTCGTCGCATTCAAGAACAGCGAGTCGCGATTATGCGTATAGTGAGTTGCCAATGAAAGATAAATCGCTCATGGTATAACATTAACTTAAAGGGGTTGTGTATGCGTGTTTAGGGAGTAGGCCAATTTCACAGCCTAAGTCTAGACTAGGTTTCAATGGTATAACAAACGGGAACCTTATCTAGACTTAGGCTGTGAAATTGGCCCTATTTGTTGTCATTATGAAAATAGAACCTTTAAAAAAGTCAATTATTAGGATATTATAAAGCATTATGTTAACCTTTTGTAATGTGTGTAGGAGATGTATCTATTTGTCTTTTTTATCGCAGCAAACGTGACCAACAATGTAATTATATGTTTATTTTCAATTTTCATAAATTTGGTATTATAATTGTGCGATTCCCATAAGCTGACTTAATCTAGTTACTCTTTTTTGTCGCTTATAGATTTTTTTTGCTTTGTCATTTGGGTATAAATTTTAAGGCAGATGTTCATAATTCAATATTTGTGTAAAAAAGAACTAAAAATATTAACAGCTACTTCCTGTTATTAAACCGGGGTTAAATAGAATAGGCTAATGTTTTTTTTTTATTGTGATTTTTACAAGGAGTCGGCGTGTTATTTTTATTTGCTTTTCACTTAGAATATTTGCATTTTCAATCGATTACTTTCAATTTGATGCTTTTTGGGACTATATTCTTACGATAAATGTTTTGACTATTGATAACAAAAAGGGCTGTTTGTGATAGGACTCTAAAATAACATGTCCTATAAGCACCCTACGTAAGCATAAAATGTATTTCTGGTCGGGGGGGGGGATTGGGTTGTATGTACTAGAATGGGGCGTTTTATGGGTTGGGACGGTGGGTTGGGGAAAATTGGGTTTGCTCTAGATTCGTTCTTCGACAAGTTTGCAGCTATTTATAATTAATGTGCTTTGTCTAAATGATAGGAATGCATACAATTAATTATCCCTGGTAATGTCACTCTTTGGTTATCTTCATTATATATATCTAAATGATTTTTGCCTGATATTAAGCTATAATTTCTGTATTCTATTTATTAGGAAAAAATACATATGTTTTCGTTTTCACAAAGTTTATTTTTATGAGTCGTTTTAAATGATAAGTTAAACAATTGATTTTCGATTTCTAAATGTTTGTTTTAAACATTTTTAAGAGAAAAAATATTGAAAAGTTTAACTTGTGTTTATTGTAATGAGTATTTGAAAAATATCTTCCTTAAAAAATCTGAAGTCAAGCCATAAATGTTTTTGTGCCTCGTGTCTAATATTAGTCGGTGCTGTAAAACTTGCCAGAATAATATTTAAGTCTGAATAAAGCACGATGTGTTCAGTTGATCACGCACATGCTATTTATTTATGAACATTTTCTCTTTATTGATTCGGTCATTTATTTCGAATGTTTTTCTTTCTTTATGCGCTTTAATTAAACGATATAACCTTGAATTTGACCTTCAGACTTTTATGTGGCATTTTATAGCTTAGTTACCTGATCAGTAAATGTCTTTATCGTCATTTTTATGCCTAGAAATTTCCGTAAATGGGTGATTTATAACATTTTGGACAGTACAAATTATGTTGCCTGATTCTAAATTCAAAGAGATGGCTTCCCTGCTTTGATGTCTTTTCTAAATTAGTGTTTTTTCGAGTACATTAATTTGATAACATATTAAAAAAAAGATATTTAATGAGATAAGTGTTTTTGGAGACCGCTATTCGTTATAATGTGATCGATTTGTGTTTCTGCTAAATATTCCCAAATAGCCGAAAAATCGTAGGCGCTATTTATCAAATAGAAGGTCCTTATAGTTCACATGGATCGCATGATTTATTGACATGTGATTTATTAAACGCAATTTGAATGAAACTCTGTGAAGTGCTCCGTAGTCAAGACTGCCTTGAGAATAAATAATGAATAATATAAGTAATAAATGTCGCATTTTTCGTCTCTTAACATCTTATAGCATGTCCCGCCAGGTTAAGTGCATGTGTCGATAAAATAAAGACATGAATGTACAAGTCAATATCTAATATCAATATATGTGCTCATATATGTGTGATCATTTGATTGAAATGTGGTTTCTATGAGTTAAAATAAGATGTTTTCAGTTTGATTGATGCGGACCATTTTGAGTCTTTGTAATTTGACATAATAGCTTTATAGGAAAACAGGCTGGTCCTTTTATTCATATTCTTCATATATCCTAGATTTATTCTTTAATTAAGGTGAAATACTATCATTCTATGAATTATTTTCTTTTTCAATCAGCCGAGAGATATCATATTTATTATGTTTTGTCAGAGTTTATCTATATATCAGTACTATTCTAGTTTCTTTTATAATGTAATATAAGTTTA
>LQRL01061609.1:2799-17452 GCA_001703475.1 Hydroides elegans | reverse complement strand
GGGAGAGAGAGAGAGAGAGAGAGAGAGAGAGAGAGAGAGAGAGAGAGAGAGAGAGAGAGAGAGAGAAAGAGAAAGAGACATATTATTCATACTGATGAAATCTGAGACGCAAAACAAACCCTTAACATTTATACATATGTAATTATACATAAGTAATCGATAAAAAGAAAAACATGCATACCCTGTTCAGTTGTTCATTCGTTTCCTCTAGTTCGACTTCCTCGCGCTGTGCCTTCTGGTGTTTGTTGACCAGCTGATACAGATTGTGTGTTGCCCTGTTTCAACAATGAATCGCCAATATTTATAGTAAGTACGATTTACTTTCTATTTCTAAATATAATACATTCTGAAACACTTAAAACATTTGACTTACAATTAAGTTGATTAACTTATGACCTCATCAAATCATAGTTTTAAATCCACAACCCAAAGAGATCTCCAATTACAACTCGAATGCGTGTTAAATTTTGGTTTTGTTAACATGATTTTATTAAGCTGGAGAGTCGTGCTTTAACCTTTTGCAATTTATCCTTTAAAGTTACTTATTAGTCTCATTAGTGTTATTTCTTATCTAAAACAAAGACCCATGTACATTTTGATTTTTCCGAGCAGCAGTGTCTTCTTTGCGGCTGTGTTCTTAATGTGCGTCCACTGAGACTCCCACTTTACAGCCTGGCCTTGTGCCTTGTCCAGCCGCGTCTGCAGACCTAAAAGCAGGAACAAAAGTATGGTGAGTTTTTTTTATAGATTAGTTTATCAAATAAAGTTTAAAACCATCTTTTAGAGGATCTTTGAGCGCCAGCCCACTTATAAATCTTTGCTTTCTGGGCAATCCAGCCAAGTTTGCAGACCCAGAGACAGACAAAATAGTGTTTTGAAATCCATGTGATTAATCAGTGCGAACAATTTAATGACGTTCATGCCGCATCTGGAAACCCGGAAGCAGCTACAGGGGAAATAAGAATCACGTTTTATTTATAAGTTTTTTGTACAAAAAAAAAACATCAACGGGTGTTTGACAGATACTAATTAATAAATGATAAAAGTAAAGAAATGGCACATGATATACATTCATTTATGATTCTCTTTGAATGAACAAAATGGTGTTGACTTTCTGAAAAGGATGTCTTTTCTTAATTTAGTCTATACCAACAGGCAATTTTCTTTTTTTCGGGATAGGACGTAGGAAGGACTTAGTCTATGTAAGAGCACATGCTAAATCTTTAGCAACCATTTTCAACTTGAAGTTCAAAAGGCCCGCGATTTACCACGGAGCTACGGATTCTTTATTTCCTCCATATGCTTATTGTGTTAAATATTTAACTCTCTTCAAATACAATTGAATCATGTATTATCATTAGACATTTAAATTCAAAGTCTTCGAATCGAAACACGTACCTGCCAATTGATTATTATAGTTAAGAATGTCGTTGTTCTTTTCCTCCTGGTATTTTATTAAATTCTGTCTCTCCGTCTCCACTGTATCTAGATTTTTCTGTTGCGTATCCATGAGATCCTAGAAAATAAAAGGAAATATTGTGATTGTTGTTATGTGTTTTAACCATTACGTTCTTCCATGCATGTTGGAAATTTTATAAAACAAAGTTCATATTTTGTGTTATGTGTCTTAATTTTCGCGTACGACCATGTATATGGGATATTTATGTCAAAGTAATCATGTGTGGCGAATAATAAACTATGGTCGATTTTTACTTTGCCTTTTCTATTTAAGTATTCGGTAACAAAAATGCGTTCAAGAATGATACCATAAAATCGCTAGCTGTATAATAAGATTGCGGGACATTTTTTTTTGTAATGTCCTCTCACATCATAAAAGCATTTAAGAATTCAGTACAACGTATTGAACCACTCAAGCATTAAAAATAAAGCCACTCACGCAATGTGTAGCAGTAAGAGTATCGTGTCGGGCAATGATTTCGCGTATTTCATGGAAGTCTTCGGCCGATTCAAGTACTCGCTCCAAGAAGCGATTGTACCCCGTGTTTCGCTCCAACTTCCGCTGCAAGCGATCCTTCAGGCGGGCGAAGTTGCCCGTCTCATCATTTAGTCTGTAAATGAAAAATGTGCGTTTTGAAATATGGCAGAAATATTACATAATATCTTAGCCATTTAAACAAAACTAATGTGTAATTGCTATAATATGTCCAAGGACGGTGTTCTCCTAAAATGTGTTGACGAAACGAAAAAATACGTTTAAATCACACAGGGTTTCTCAATGAAACGACTTATCAACGTTTATTACATTTAGCAATATCATTTTAAAGCATGACTATTCATATATTTACGGAAATTAGTAATAGACTACCGTCATTAAAAGTAGTGAAACATTGGGCTTGTTTAGAATAAGGTTATCCTAGCAGTCTCTGTAATTTAACTCACCTTTCGATTTCCTTATCTTTGACCTTGGAGAGTTCTCGCTCGTCATCTGCCTTTTTGATGGCCCTTGTCTTTTTCGAATCGTTTTCCTGTATATACAATCGCATTAATAGATTATATGAATCATTGGAATGGTTTTCGAAATTATTAGCCCCCAACCGGGGCCTAGGGGCCCGGAGGGGGCTATTAAAACGGGTGGATTTTTTAGACCCAAAAAGTGACCAATAAAAGTTTCGTCAAGGCCTAGCACAAAACATCACTGGGAAGGAATGTGTGAAAAGTTATAAGGTAGATGCCCGACCTTTTCATTTTTTGATTCAATGGGTGATAAGTCTGGAAATCTGCTTTAAAGTTCAAAATTTGCAACTTTTTTGGAGGAAATATGACGCAAACAATCGAGGTGTAGCAATTATGCTTCGCCACAATAACTAGGAAAAAAATGCTTGTGACGCAAATAATCCATTGTTCAAGTTGCATAACAATTGAATTATTGCGTCACAATACGGTTGGAAAATCATATCTTTTGTGCTAATTCGAAACAGTTAATAATATTTTTTTCATCAATAAATAGACGGTAAAATATACAATTCAATTATTCTGTATCTTGCATAAACTTTGTTTGTGATTAATATAACGATATAGATGTTCTACTAAAGACATATACATTAAAAGAATGTCATAAATAAAAATCAGGGTTGTTTATAGCCAACATGAATAATGAAAAGAATCAATGAAAAATTAACCAATGAAAAATGAGAAAAAAAAAATGGAAGGACGTTAAGAAATATAGGGATATGAACATGGAAATCGAAAAAGAGATAGGGAACGGAACGGAAAATGAGGGTGGGAGGTTGGGGGCTTTGCCGTCTACGACTGCTTGTTTCAAATTAATTTTGAACTGAAAGCTTGTCATTATGTCATGCATTCGAATGTTTGAAGCATGAGATATGGCAGAATGAATGTGATTTTTGTCTAAAGGTAGCAGTTAACAATGGAAGTAATCTATTTTATTTTATGTTAATCAGATTAACAAAACATCTATACAAAAAAAAATCATATTATTCAGAGCAATAGTTATGCACTTGAAATAAAAACACACCTTTAAGAATTTGTCGAATTTCAACAAGGATTCTTTGAGTTGGTATTCTTTTCTCTCAAGCTCTTCGCGTCTCTGTTGCAAACTCTCCATCTTCATTTGAAACTCCTGAAAATATATTCAAAACATCAAACATTCGGAAACAATAGACACAAATAACATATATGTTTCTCATTTTACATCAGTCACTAATTTTTATCAACTCTTATCATAACTCAATTAAATTGAATAATTGGTAAAGAGAATGAAATATAATAATCAAATTTCAAAAATAGCATAAAATTGTAACCTTATTCTCTGCAAAACTTACAACAACCAACCACCTGAACGATCCAACACTTCTATCTCCTTAAAATATTTATCTTGCAACACCCCGAAAGCCCCCTTTACCCCAAGGGTAATACATCTACAAACTGCTCACCTCCTTTTGCGCAGCCAGGGCCTGTTCCACCTCGGCCATCTCCCTGCGCTTCTCAAGCAGCCGTGTGGCGGGGGTCAGGTGGTCATCCTCCCGCTCCGGCATCTTGCTGTCAATCGAATAAACATGATCGGGTTATAATACAATATATTTACTTGTAAACTTAATGACAGTGCATAGATAAGCGTTATTAAGACTGAAATGATAGATTCTTCAATCCTCAATATTTTATGTCCGAAAAGGCTTAATAGCCGAACTGGGCTGTATTCATATACGCCTTTGTTTGCGACAGTTACCCTATAAAAATATACTATGATAAAAGACTCTGATAGACTATAATATATAATATATAACTCCAGAACTTAGTTTAGACTAGCAAAGCGCCAACTTCCCATTTGGTTTTGAACATTGGAGAGGGGCCATCCATTTTTCAACCTGGGACTTGAATACTGGAAAAGGCGAAGCTAGACATAGATTTTTGAGGGACCATGACCTTGTTATAGATTGGAACATAGCATTTCACGTGCATTATTAAGACGATTTGAATCAAGAGTTACCATTATAAACAAGGAAGTATTTGTGAAACACGAAAAGGCCCAAACCGCCCCCCCCCCCGATTCGAAGGGGGAATTGACTATCTCGTATATGCCCATGTTTTGGAAAATCACAGCTTATGGCCATTTTCGGCCAACTTCCAAAAGTATCAAATGGCACATCTACACACCAAGACCATTCATTTGAACCTATTCCCAGGTCTCTACGACCATCCCTTACAAAGATACAGCCTGGAAGAGCTCATATTTCGAAAAACCACTGTTTTTTAACATTTTGGCCAAATTCGGCCATTTTCGGTGGCCGAATCTGGCCAAAACTGTCAAAAGTACATCTACAGGCCAGGACTTTTCATATGAGCCTATTCCCAGGTCTCTACAATCATCCGTTGCAAAGATACAGCCTTGAAAAGCCTATGTTGCGAAAAACTGCTGTTTCGGGACATTTTGGCAAATTCGGCCATTTCTGGTGGCCGAATCTGGTCAAAACTGTCAAAAGGCACATCTACAGGCCAAGACCGTTCATATGAGCCTATTCCCATGTCTCTATGACCATTCGTTGCATAGATACAGCCTGGAAAAGCATATGTTTCGAAAAACCACTGTTTTTGGACATTTTGGCCAAATTCGGCCATTTTCGGGGGCCGAATCTGGCCAAAACTGTCAAAAGGCACATCTACAGGCCTAGACCTTTCATATGAGCTTATTCCCAGGTCTCTATGACCATCCGTTGCATAGATACAGCCTGGAAAAGCATATGTTTCGAAAAACCACTGTTTTTGGACATTTTGGCCAAATTCGGCCGTTTTCGGTAGCCGAATCTGGCCAAAACTGTCAAAAGGCACATCTACAGGCCAAGACCTTTCATATGAGCCTATTCCCAGGTCTCTATGACCATCCGTTGCATAGATACAGCCTGGAAAAGCCTATGTTTAGAAAAAACACTGTTTTTGGACATTTTGGCCAAATTCGGCCATTTTCGGACACACTGTCAAAAGGCACATCTATAGGCCAAGACCTTTCATATGAGCCTATTCCCAGGTCTCTACGACCATCCGTAACAAAGATACAGCCTGGAAAAGAATCGATGACGGACGGACAGACGGACGGACACCCCGAATCTATAGGCCCCCAACCTTTGGGGGTTGGGGCCTTATAATTATTTGAAGTATCGTGTTTCATTGTGATTAAGAAATTATGCCACGACTAGGGTCGTGTGTAAGAGGGGTGACTGGACCGGACAGGAGTGACAGCGATTCTGAAACCAAGGTATAACAGTACTTGGAATACATGAAAGTGTTTGACTTACACGAGGAGCTTGTCCTCAAAAGTTGTTTTGAAATAATCTTCTAATTTGATCGACATTTTGTCGGTTTGTTTAGTAAAAATGGGATAAATTGAGAAAAATCGCTTGACGTTGCTATGTTTACACCGGAAGTCTATTCCTGTGCCTTTATGGTGTAAATTATAAATAGAGAGTTTGGGCAAAAAATTATTTTCGGGATGACCCCTTCGGTAATCCACCCTGATCCACCTAAGGTACGTTGATTTTCTGGAATTTGTTATTTGCGCAATGTTCATTGTGATGGCCCTTTAGTGTTCTCCTCAATCTCCAAACATACTTTTATCGAATTGCCCAAACTGTCTAATCGGATGAAGAAAAGGGTTACGAGACTGAATAAATATTTGTTTCGAATACCACCTCTAATTACTACATGGCCATGGTGTACTATTTAAAAATTGTTTAGTGAAATGATAGCACGCATATATAAAGGGTATTGCATACTGGAAAAACAGATCCACTATATCCATGGATACATTGAAATTTATATTTTTTCAAAATATAATTAACTAGTTAGTCGCCCCAGCCAAAAGAGAGAGCTAAAACATCGAAAACCATGCGACATCTTAAAAGCAAAATTTTAAAAAAAAAGTAGATTAAATTTGTACGATCAACGAGTAAGATTATCAGGAAACCATTGTAGATAAACAAGCGTTATTTTCAAAATGAATACAATTATCTGCCTGGGTCATATGTCAACATAAATGTCTAAAATAAATTATGAAGCTACAAACAAACTGGATTTTTTTTACCACAAAGGTGAACTTAATGTCAACTTTTGAACTTGAAAAAAAAAGTTATATGGCTGTTCAAGGCGCATACAAGTCTGGTCCAAACCTAAATGAATCATATAACAATGGATATTAAACTAACTAAATACATCTATTCATTGTTGCAGACAGGTGCTATGTATATAGATCAATGTTGGTTTTCGGTTTTAAATGGATTTTAAAATGGTTTTTAATTTACCCATTCTATGTACCTGATATAATATGTTTAAAACGCTACAGTGTTGGTATTCTTACGGATTGAAGTAAATGAATATTGAAATGTTTGTTTATTCAATTTCTAAAAGCAAAAGATATAACACCAAAATAACAACAAATAAAAACCATATTTAGAACAGTTTATTGTTAACATACGAGTTTACACACCATTATTAGGTTTGACAAAATTGTGACACATTTAAGAGTATACAATCAAAGTAAACATATAATGTTTTGAAATTGTCCTTGTGTATATACAATGAATTATGTAGTTTGCTTGTTAAAAACGCAGAAAGCCAGTTTAAAACCTTAAAGTATGATTTTTCAAATCATAATAAACTAACATTCGTAGTATACACATGGCATGATTTCACTTTGCATGCTTGCGAATCATAAAAAAACCAACGTTAAATGTATTCTATTGAATAGTTAACTCTACCTAACGTAAATTTCTGGCACCATGGACTTTTAGTCCTCTTTGGCCAGGCCAAGATAAACATATGTGTATAACTCATGCTTAGTCGGCTAATGTACTTCAGTTTTACTTTAAATTCATATACATCATGCTGATTTTTCCCAAATCAATCGATAAGATTTTTAAAGGAGTTTGTATTTGGTGCATAAACAGTATCTATAAGTAGTGAATCCCAGGAGTTGACGAGTGCATATTTTTTATGATGCGCTTCTTCTCTTTTTAACCTCGGTACTTCAGTATATACATATTATGGCCGCTTAATGGCACTACGTTTTACAAGAGCGATAAATAAGGCATGCAATACTTTCATATAACGTTTTCCTTGTGTAATATGGTACTCTTCGATCATATCCACATAAGACGACGATATATAAGGGTATGTAGCTTTGATCTCTGTAGTATTTCACACGTGAAATTGAGATACTCGTTATTAGGAAACAATATTAGGACCTCGCATTATACCTGTTCAATGAAATCGGAGAAAGAAAGGCAGACATACATTACTCACATACGTCTTGAGACGCGAGGCCTCGGATGTCATCATGCCTACTCCTGGTGTCACTGCTAGTTTCGGGGAATTCTGAAGGCCACCAGCTTCACCAGGCTCACAAGCAAGGCTTTTCCTGACCCAACCGCGGTCGGCTTGGTACGATCTCTGACCGATCTTTGACTGATTCTTGATGCTGAAATTCTTCACGCAGCTTTATATGTAGCTGCCCCATGATGTTTTGTTTCAGCCAGTCATTCTTTTGTCTTCCCACGGCACATTGTGTGTTTTGAGCCCACATGACCAGTAGTTGTCACCGTATACTGCTTCTACAATTATATCACACTTAATCAACACTTCTATATACGTTCATTAAACATGCATGAGTGCCATCATGATTTAAATAAACTTCGGTTTTCTAGATATGATCTTACTAGTGTTTTATATTGGGGTAAGAATGCTTCCACATTTAGAAACATATAAGAACGGCATATCTTTTACATATGCTGCTAACTTTTTGTCATTGGTATTATTATCAAATTATAATGCCGTATAAAAAAGTTACACCTATCTCTTTCACACTTATAACTCTGCCTATTTGGTATATTTCCCTAATTGAATTAATGTTATATTTGGAATTGTGAATTATGACGAAATAATTATGATCGCATAAACTTTCTGGCTTCATTCAAGTATATACAGTGTATCTATTATTATGCGACATTTTACAAAACATTTCAGCGAAACGCGTAATGTCGACATAACATTTTGTTGCACGGAGCCCTCCAACTAACAATCGGATTAGATCTTCCCCTTGAATCAATTTCGAATTAACTACGATGCTGGAACATATCAAAGTCTTTCATAAAGATCAAGTAATGACAATTAACTTCACTTCGTTCATTGACCTCAATAGTCCACTCAATTATAATTGATAATTGTAACACAGTAGACATTTTGGTTTAAAACAAAGCTATTTTCACTGAATAACTAATAAAATTTGTCTGTGATACATAGTTAGAGAATCACCCTTTCGCATTTTAATTATTATGAATTAAATTCACAAGGAAAAATGCAAATTTTACTAGGATACAATTTTGAAAGTTCATTACTTGTATCCTAGAATGAGTTTTCATCAAAATGCAGAAGAAAATCGCTTAAACGTACGCAAAGGTTGCGACAAGAAAAATTCTGGTAACATATTACGACTGGTGAACGGAGGAGACGCTGGCGTATGATTTGACTTTCTACAGTATATGGCTACTGAGAAAGAATGACGAGACATTGAACGCTGTGATTTGGGTATCGAAAATTAATGGAACAGTGGAACGGCAAAGAGTGCAAGGTTTGGTATTTATCCAGCCGAAGTAAGATGCTGTTGTCTTCCGATCAAGTTTTTAGGAAAACATTCGAGATGCTCGGCCCTTAAAGAGAAACAAAACAAAAAGTCTGTGGTTTCAAGTGTGATCTGACAAAGCCCACTAGCCAACTTCTTAGTGTCGTCCATTTAAGTGGCAAAACAACCACTATGAAAATAGCCCTCGATGCGATGTGACCGATGAAATGCAATACGACTTCGTTTATGAGTTTTTTTTCATATTTCATTCTTATGTCAAAAGAAATTACAAAATATTTATATGTGTGATATATTATTTGCATTAAACATTCTATGCAAATGGGCATTTTTCAAAAGTCATGTTTATGTCGGACGGAATTTGACACTTTGGTTATTATCATTAATATTATAGCTAATTCGTATTGAGATACCTCTATCAGATTTTACCAAAATGAAAGTTCTCCGCCTCCTTGATTTTCTAAGAAAGTCAAATGAAACATTATGTCGGACGGAATCGATAGAAACGAGTTTTACTAAATATACGGACAAAACCAACCATTCCGTCAAAACATTTCCACTCAGTAATGTTATTGATCAGTTTTCAAAATATGAATGATTTTTCTATCTTAAGACAGTAAAAACAGTTTTCAGGTGCTTCAAATAACTGAGAAATCATGGTCTGAATGATTATATCAGACGGAGGATTTTTTTATGTCGGACGAAAAATAAATGTTCTGAGAATTGAATATTCGTGGTATAATATGATACACCTGTAGTTTGTTCATCAGAGATGGTATAAATTATTTAATTATGATATTATATTTTTTTTAATCAGACCAACAAACTAGGTTCCGTCCGATATATTTATAGCCAAAATATACAAGTCGGAATAATAAGATTTATATCATCGTCAATGACACTATATTATCTATATTTGTACAGCTAATGTATGTTAATCAATGTATCTCAATAGTTTTAACCTGTTTTAGCTTCACAGTATACCAAAAAACATGCATATTATGTAATAAATGTGATGAAAAATACTATTAAATAATAGTAAATATCGAGAAATTTAGCAAAAGCAAGTTATTAGGAATGAGATTAGTTGTTATCCTTTTTTCCAATCGAAGCGATAATAGTTAAGCATTTATGTGATTTGCCCGTTTTCTACTGAAATGCTCTTTAGATTCCGTCCGACATAATTTTAAGGATGAATTTAAAATTGTGATTACTCATGTTTGAGACTTGTTTGACAGTTTGTAGGGACTAATGGTCTAGAAAATATGCATATTGCCAAAAATGATACTTCAATAATGCACAAAAAAATAGAAATTATGATTTTTAATGATCCAGCATAGTATTCTTAATGATATATCTAATTTAATTTGATGGGGATTTGTTTTTATCGGTTATTGATGTGATTTCATTAGGAAATATCACAAGATATATCGATACAAAGTGAGGTTGCATTACTGTATGCCTTAGACCAATTCTTCGTTCTTTGACAGCACATTTGATAGAAATCGTGAAAATTATGTCGGACGGAAAAAAAATGTATGGGTCTATACGGTTTTACAGATCTTTTAAAGGTTCAAATGCCGATTATTTTGTTTATAAACGGAATGGAGAGTAAATATTTGTTTGGTAAATAGTACCTGTGATTAGTTTTTAAGAAATACACCAAACGATGTATTCGCTCAATGGAATGAAATTTAAAGAACGAAAACTGATTTTTTCATCCGACATAAGAGAGTTTGGACAACTTAGGGAATTCCGCTTGAATGACGTCAAAATGACGTAAACAAACCAGTAACAAGCAATGTGATTGGTTATATTTGGGGAATCCAGGCTACTAGCGCAACAAATTTTATATTTGCACAAACTCTCTATAATTAATAATGCGAAATGATAGGATATAAATGCAGATAGAAAATAAAGTTTTTGCTGTATCTATTTGATTCTTTCAAATTTTCAAACTTTAAATATGTGTTATTAGTTAGAAATAAGTCATCAAGCTCTATAGCTCAGTGATAGCTGAGATGAAAAAATAATGCCAATGATGACCACTTTGGAAAAATGCCCAAATGACTTTTCATAAACAGCGCGAAATTGAATAAATAAGGTACACCATTGTGATTTTAGTAGTAGCATCGATCTTCGTCCTTGACATTCTTTATTTTTAGGTAAGATAAAACCTTGATTTATTTTATTATAACTGAACATATCATTTAGTTTATAAGATGATCCAATTGAAATACTTTATTTGTACTCCATGCACAATAACTTTCATCATGTTATTGACTTAATCACCCATTTTGAATCACCCCGTGAGCGATAATTGAAGATTTGAAACCCGAGCCCTGGCCCAGGGCTCGCTGTCAAATGTTCATTTCATATTTACCCATGTTCTGTCCGTACATATATGTCGCAATTCATCATAATAGTACATACATGGTATAATAATAGAGATTTGTTTAAAATCCCCTAAATAAGCGTTCCCTGCACACATTTTCAAAAGAATGAATTTTTAAAAGAATCCATCTGAATTACGCGTCCAGTTTGTGTACAGAGGCTATTCAGAAATTCATTAGGGTAATAATGTGCTAGAATCATCTGGAAAAGTCCTCGAGTTCTAATACAGATCAACTCATCATGATCTAAAGGCCATACTCCTTAAATGCGAGATCGTTAAGTTGTTTCGTTTCGAAAGGTGTTTTCGGAGAATATCAATATAAAACATAAATATAAATGTTAAGCCTATTGATACACCATAACAATAACACAATATCATATTTTTTTCTCGAGAAATACAGGGTGTCAAGCGCTCCTACTTTCTCCTATATTCTCCTATATTTTGGGGGTCTCCTACTTTTCTCCTATATTTTAGGGTAATCTCCTATATTCTCCTATATTATCGTCTTCACATGGTTATTTGTTATCTAAATCGCTCAAAATAGGGTTTGTTTGATTATTCAAATGCATATAATGTTGATTTTTGTGGTCCTAAAATCGTCTTTAGTAGTTTTTCTTTCCATTTTGTTTTCACTTCCGTGGAAATTGTGTTCTATATTGAACATTTATTAATTATTATTGGTTTCCTTATAAAAATCGCTCGCGCCTTCGGCGCTCGCAAATTTGAAAATTACCTTAAAATGCTGGCTAGCGTCTTCGACGCTATGATATAAGCTAATTATTGTTCAGGTTTGCTATGAAGTACCAATTTAAAATCTTTGATCAGGGAGAAAATCAGATGAAATCATGGAAAAATTAGGGAATCAGAAACTGACTGGTCACCCTGTACATGGTTGCATTCGGAATGCGCCCTCGAGGCGAATGACGCAAAGAAATTGACATGGATGCCCATTCAAAAATAAGTGCTACCGCGAGGGCGCAATGATTTTCTCTCGAGTGCTGTTTTCTGGAATAGGTGCACCCGATTATCAAATTAAGATGCCATATATTCTCCCATATTTCAGGTCAAATCTCCTATATTTCTCCTATATTTTAGGTCAAATCTCCTATATTTCTCCTATATTTTAGGTCTTTATCTCCTATATTCTCCTATATTTGGGGTCTAAATCTCCTATATTTTCGCCAATCTCCTATATTTTTTGGGTCATTAGTCGCTTGACACCCTGGAAATATGATTATTTTTTGAAGTCAAAACAAATATACGATGTCTTTAAACAAAGTGAGCAAAGCCTAGATAACAAACTCCAACAATGAATCATATATTTCATAATTCAATTATCATTTATTTCAATAATTATGTAAATATCAGATAGATAGATCAACAATTGCAAATAAGGCAATATTACTAAATGCAAGCTTATAAACAATGAGATGCATTGGAAAATTGAAATCTTATTGAAAATACCTCCTGAACTCATTAGTTACACTAGTTATAGGTCGTCCATCGCCTTTTTAGCGCGAACCGGAAAACTATAGTATTCAGTGTCTTTACCTCCCTAAGCGAAATAATTGAACTATGAAAAAAAAATAATACATTCAAGGGGATTATAAGACCAATGAATGATGTCCGTCCGTAGACACCTTGGGCTATTCTTTTTACGGATGAAATCTCGGCTTCCCTCGATGGATTTCCATTTTCTTTGGTATATATAAAACATATATTAGAGGTGTGCGTGTTGGTTTATTTTCAAAATTTCTCAACAAAAAAAATCGAAATATGCTTATTTTTGGACTTGAATCCCATGAATAATTGAATATCGATTTGTAGATTGCACGGACTAGAACTCTGCTATCCCTCGATGGATTTTTGGTTTGTTTTGGTTGGCACTTGGAAAAACAACTTATATTGGAGGTGCACCTTTTGGGGTTATTTTCCTCCCCTCCTTAAGTAATTGAAATTTCGGCGATTATTCAAATATCCTGATTTTTGGACTTCACGTGATTATTTACCGGGTTTTATACGAACGAAAACTCGGCTATCCAACTATTGATTTTGTTTTCTGTTGGCACATCGAAAGAAAATATATTAGCTAGAAATTTATTTTGAAAAATACTGATTCAAGAATAGGGTTTTAAGATATCTCAACTTTTTTTTTTAGGCCCCAACCCCAAAGCTTGGGGGCCTATAGATTCGGGGTGTCCGTCTGTCTGTCCGTCTGTCCGTCTGTCCGTCATCGATTCTTTTCCAGGCTGTATCTTTGTAACGGATGGTCGTAGAGACCTGGGAATAGGCTCATATGAACGGTCTTGGCCTGTAGATGTGCCTTTTGACAGTTTCAGCCAGATTCGGCCACCGAAAATGGCCGAAATTGGCCAAAATGTCCGAAAATAGCGGTTTTTCTAAACATAGGCTTTTCCAGGCTGTTTCTTTGTAACGGATGGTCGTAAAGACCTGGAAATAGGCTCATATGAACGGTCTTGGCCTGTAGATGTGCCTTTTGACAGTTTCAGCCAGATTCAGCCACCGAAAATGGCCGAAATTGGCCAAAATGTCCGAAAATAGCGGTTTTTCTAAACATAGGCTTTTCCAGGATGTTTCTTTGTAACGGATGGTCGTAGAGACCTGGGAATAGGCTCATATGAACGGTCTTGGCCTGTAGATGTGCCTTTTGACAGTTTCAGCCAGATTCGACCACCGAAAATGGCCGAAATTGGCCAAAATGTCCGAAAATAGCGGGTTTTCTAAACATAGGCTTTTCCAGGCTGTTTCTCTGTAACGAATGGTCGTAGAGACCTGGGAATAAGCTCATATGAAAGGTCTTGGCCTGTAGATGTGCCTTTTGACAGTTTCGGCCAGATTCGGCCACCGAAAATGGCCGAAATTGGCCAAAATGTCCAAAAACAGTGGTTTTTCGAAAATAGCCTTTCAGGGCTGTATCTTTGTAACCGATGGTCGTAGAGACATGTGAATAGGTTCAAATGAAAGGTCTTGGTGTGTGGATGTGCCTTTTGGAAGTTTCGGCCACCGGAAGTTTGCCAAAAAGGCCCAATATCTTGGATTTTCCAAAACATGGGCATATACGAGATAGTCAATACCCCTTCGAATCGGGGGGCGGTTGGGGCCTTTTCGTGTTTCACAAATACTTCCTTGTT
>LQRL01061602.1:25234-48695 GCA_001703475.1 Hydroides elegans | reverse complement strand
TTTCTGCAACCCATATCACAATCCGATTCTAGGAAATGTAGATTGAAAGATGACATCATATAATGACAGCTATCTTATTACTAATAAGCAACAGTATTATGTATTTAATATATAACATACACTTAAACATTAATTTTGTATTTGATTTAATTAAATTTTAAAGCTTTGTATGTCTTGCCAAGTCAGATGAAATGACAATTTAAAAAAAACTGACATTGCAGTTCGATCTTGTCGTGATACGTTTTTGGACTCTATGGGTTTGGGTCATATAAAGTTGAGGTGTCCGCCCGTCCGACCGTCTGTCTGTAGTCGCAAAAGCTAGAACTTTTGATTGAAGGGTCATAGATACTCTAGGTTATACAAGACTACATGTAGATGTCAAGGACTCTAGGTTATAGACTCTATGGAACAGCCACGATATGTAAATGTGCCTATAAGTGATTTCGACTGCATTTGGCAAATTGTCGATTGAATGTGGCAAAAACGCTAATTATATATATATTTGTTTCAGAATTTGATGAGCATGAACGAACCAAATATTTTGAATTGTGGTCCATAGAGAAATTAAAATCTGTTGATGTGTATATATGCTTTTAGGTTAGTAGAAACAATTGGATTATCCAGATGTGATCAAGAACATGGGCTAAAATTTGTGTGTTATCACACGGAAATACATACCCTCACAAATCGGGGGATTGGTAACGGTATATGTTTGGGGCATGTTCGTGTTATGTGTTAAAGAACATTGATTTTGTTTTACGATCCTAGAAAAGTCGGAAGGAAGATTAATATTATTTCGACGTAGTAATGTAACATGACATCCAAACCACTTTCATATATTGGAGCATATTTTATATGCACCTGATTCACCATCCGCCCTCTAGCAACGTTAACCTATTTAGTAAGGGGTTTCCATACAATGTGCTCTTAAACACAAGATATTAAATACAAACGTATGTTCGACGTCCCTTTTTAAGTACCGGTATACGAAGAAATCATTTTTTTATGTCATTCTTCATCGCGATGTTTCATTGACTTTGGCCGTTCTACGCGATAAAATAGACCACCTGACAATCTTTTATATGAACCTGATTGTGAACGTGCTTTGGACGTTGCAAAACGTATTGCCTAGTGGTTATGGGTAGACACTGGGTTTGTCCTTAGTATCTAATTTTGCAACTAAGTAGTTGAACAAATAAGGAATAGAGCCTTTAAGTTTCTATAGATGAGTATTATGCCCATAGAAAGTAAGCCTCTGCATTTTTTTCCCTTTGACTATTCAAGTCTTAACTACCAGTGGTTCTTGAAATTCGTTTTTTTTTTAAACACAATATATCCCTTTATTCTATTTGAGATTCTTTTTGAATGGACGTCAGTTCAAATATGTTTTTTTTTTCTGGTCCTGCTGATAGTAAGGAAAACTCAGTTATTAACTATACCCCATCCTGTGGAAAATATTGTGGTAGCTGTAAAACCACTCAATGTCTATGTCTAAACCACAAAAAAATCAGAATTACATTGGGAACCAATATACAATGTAAGGATTAATTCACCTTTAGTATGAACTGCCGTGAGCGATTCATATTCATTAGATGCATCTCCTATACAGACCCATGTATTTTCGAGGGGCACTCAACTATTTATGTCTTAAATTTGATCTCAATCTATGTACTGTTTAGCGGAAGAGGTTGAGATATCTTTGAAATAAGTTAAATACGCTGACTTGCACTAAAATATTTTTTTTTGTAAAATGTTTATTCTGAAGTTACAAGCAAGAAACTCAGAAATGCTACTGCAAGCAAATGTACTATCTCCTACCAGAATAAAGATTACAATAAATCAAATATGTATCAGGTTATACTCGTACAGAATTCGTTTACAAAGACTAAATTCAGATACATCTGAATTTGCTAATATATTTACAAACATAATCTTAAAGTAAAATCATCGTTTTGAAAAAAAATCTTTGTTCTGTTCTGAAAAAAGTGGCAAGCAATGAAGAGCTGCTGCAAGAATAAACATCTTCCCGAATAAATCGTTGGGTATCCTTGATCTCCGATACCCACCCATTTATTTCTAAAACCCCGCAATATGTCAGATGCAGTCATTTTCAATTTGTCATTGCTAATAAATGTTAAATAAGAGCGTTGCGCATTCTCTTTAGAAAATACAATTAAGTCTACTCTATTCAGACATAATCATGACGTAAGTTCGATTTGTTCTATTTAAATTTTTGTCAGGATTCATTAATCATATTGAATATAAAATACGAATTTGTGTCCAAAAATGGTTTTATTTGGATGGGCGGAAAAAATGGTCATTTATCAAAACATTTATTTTTACCAGAATGCTCATAAGTTGTTTATGTCATATTACTGATGAATGATGGCTTTTATCGTTTTCTAACAAGATTATCCGAACCACTAAATATGAATATAAAAGTCTAAAACAGGGACATAGCCCCCTTGGTTAATACTATTTTTTATACAACCACACTTTTTCAACATAGAAATCATCGGTTAACCACGTTTCAATGCGGTAATTTAATGTAGAACACGACGTCATGTTTGGTTAATGACGTCAAGGAGCGTTCAGATAAACCAAAGACAACGTCTTTCTATAAAAGATTTCCAGAAAAACCGACCTAAGGCCGGTTATTCATTTGTTAATGAGCAAATAATATATAATAAGCGTGAACTATTATAACTCTTTTATCTATGCATTTAATATATTGAAAATATGTATTGACATTTATAACCATTGGATAAGAATATTCATTGTATGCTTAAAATCAATTTCAAATGTATGTAATGAAAAAAAAAACAATAAATGTAAAAAAGTATGTTTCACAGTCAGCAGAGCGCATTGAATGTTTATAGACCAGTTATTTAGGACAAGCAGAATAAAATTATGATACCTTTTAAATGAAAATATTTTTAGATGAAGATATTTTTCACTGTGGTTCAGACCTTGCTATAGAGCAATAAAATGTTTACATATTTTAAGACATATATGTTCTTTTTTTATTCAATTGGGATAAAACTCTACTTTACCTTGTATTAGTTTTATCTATTATTTATCGCCAATTCGAATACCATTGAATTGTTCAAAATGACTTAATTATCCTTAAGTATATGGAGTAATGCTTTTATATCCTGATTGATTTACGTATTCTATTTAATATCCCTGTTATCTTCAAAAAGAAATATATGTTAATGAATAAGAGTTATTGAACATCGGTGTTTTAATGTCATTTAAATCTTAATTGATTTGAGCGTAAATTTGTGTAATATACATTTTTTGTTTAACATCAATCATCTAAAACTGATCCACATAAAGTTTCAAAAACCATTTCAAACTTAATTGTTCAATAATAGATATTCATTCATTGCTATTGCTCAATTTTCAATTCAATATTCCCTTGCAGTTCTTGCTTTACCCGCCCCGGTTCAAAGACATCTATGAGGGATGTTATTGGAGAGAAGGAGATGGAGAGAGAGAGAGAGAGAAAGAGAGAGAGAAATAGATTTGCTCATCTTGAAGCGCCTCTGACTCTATATGGAAACCCTTTTGATTCTTTTCATAATATATCTTGGTGTTTAATGTAAAAGATAAAATAGTATTGCGTTTTCCAAATGTGCAATACTTCTTATGTCAACTATGAATTATTCCATAATAAACAGAGTTATAATTAAGGTTTATTTCAGCCGCTGATAAGGTTTGTTTTAAAGCACAAACTTGTCGAGGAAAGGAGTGAATTTACTTTAAGATAGTTTATTGAAGAGTACCTCATGCGCTGTTCCTCAAAAACCTAGCTGATTTTTTTTTGGAAAATACAAAATAGCCTGGACAGTTTAGCAACACCAGATTCTGGCAACCTGGACGAGGTGTGTTACCATTCATAAAATTTACAATGTTTCAAGTGCTTTTATAGCCAAATAAACACTTTTAAAAAATCAAGTCGAGGAATGCCTTTCGTGTCTCAATCTTATTAAATTTGCTCATCTTGAAGCGCCTCTGACTCTATATGGAAACCCTTTTGAATCGTTCATAATGTATCCATTTGGTGTTAAATGTAATAGATATAAGAGTTGTGCATTTTAACATTACTAAATGTACAATATACTCGTTAGTTGGAATGTGAATGTTGGAATGTGAATAACCGCCGGGGGTATTTCATTTTCAAATCGATTAAATAACTTACAATTCTGTAAGAAATCGATGTTGATGCATTTTATAAGTTATATAATTGTTTTCAATATATTTGAATTTTTACAAAAACGTGTTTCTTTTTCTTTTCCATGCTGGTTAGAGAGAAGGAAACGGCTATGCTGGTTTGGAAAATAATGAGCACCTTTTGCAACATTTTAAAGTTAAAAAATAATCATTTTACTGATTAAAGGAGATGTTACACGTTTTTGAAAAATGTGTCATCAGGGGCCCTTCTTTTCTACAACAAAATGACGTCGCCATTATCTGGCGGGGGCGTTATCGTACATGCTGACTGAAACCCTAGATTTATTAACTGATGGGGTTTATCATAGATAACACTATGTATTTATATATGCACCCTAAATATAATAAAACCGTTTCAAATTAAATATGTGTTTGGTGTGGGCGCGGTCATGACTTTCTGACTGAAACCATAGTTAATATTACTGAAGATATTCATATTAGTGATAGCTATATATATGTATAATCTATTACATTTTTGTGTCATAAATCCGTTTCAAATAATTGTATGTCTTGCTAAGGCTGCGGGATGACCATCATTCTGAATCAACGTAAGCACGAAATTTAATCAGCAACTTCAGACGTTGGAAGTACTTTCAGGTTAATTGAGCAAGTGGACATTTAAGCAATGACTCCATTAGGAATTTGATTGACCTAATTGACCTAATTATTGTTCTATGGGTTTTTGATGAACGGATATGCGTCTACACACTGTAAGACGTTTAACGAATTAAAACTGCGGTGAGACAAGCCCAAGCTTAAAAATACATTTAAAACAAATACATTTTATCTACATATCCCAAGAGACATTGATTTGACTTTATTTTGGGGCGGTTTCCACTAACTTGCTTGCCAGTGGCAGCAGCACCAAAACATAGTCTATGCGTCTAAAAACCAAACAATGTTGTGATACGTGTGGCATTGAAAGTAGTTTTGCACATAAGCCCGTTTTGAAGAAAAAAAACAATACGACAATTTACATATTTAAATTACAATATATAAGTCCATTGACTTAATAATAAAAAATAATTGAATATTCAGATCTGTTTGTTTTTGCATTTACTCTTCTTACTTTGATATGAACAACGCGAGCAACAAATTATTATTACAAACAACAACTGAATCAAAATGAGCCATGTCATTTGTAAACAGTCTTGCGACTTCCGGGACCGCATTTGAGCATATTTTGTTGTTTGTCAAACATATAAACATTTTCTTAGTTTTAAACACCAAATAATGTTGAATAACCGAATTCAAATTATTCAAACGTGAATAATGATAGCATATAAAAATAGTATTAAACGAGAAAAGAAATACAACCTTTAATTTAATGACCAATTTCCGTATGTTTACCGTAAAGACCATGTCCAAGTACTGGTTTACTTACTTAAAACAACAATGATATACTACGCTTGAACGAATAAAATTCTGGTGTCATCCCTATAATGGTTGACCTGTTTTTGACGTTCGATACCATGGGCCATGTGGTACGCCTGGTTTACTTCCATTCACGTTTAGGGGTCAAATGCGGTTTGCTACTACGGATAGGAGCGAAACAGGCGATTTTTTAGAGTAATCCACAAACACTATCTTGTCTTTCATCGACATGCTTATGAATCGGGAAATTATAGTGCATTAGCATTGAATAATGTGAAAATTAGGGTAAACAACCGTAGCGAAAGCAAAGATAGTACTCAATAATTTGGAATTAAATGTTACAAAGGCAAAAGAACTTGCTGTTTTTGTTTCAACATATTATACTTGTCATGACATTACAGGGTATATTAAATAGGAGATGTGACCGCTTAGAAAATTAGAAAATGTGAATATGGTTTAGAAGAAAAACGGCAGATGCAGGCCATTGCTGTTTTGCCCGTTGCGAATTCAAACTATTCGACAAGTCCTCAATGGAAATTCTTGTGAAATACTAGCGAATGCGCTTATTTCTTCAAGGCTAAATCATGTCGATTGACCATATGTTGTTTAAAAAGGCTGATTAACAAGCTTCAAACAACAGCCCACAAGTCTCTTGACTGGTCACCGATATTATTCAGAATTAAGATCAAATTCTATTTCAGACTTCAAAAAATAATTTACCTCGCCTAGGGAACGAATTGTCTAGGTATTTAAAGTATGAATGTAAATCTTACCATTTTTTTTCAAACAAAAAAAATGCATGACTGTTCATTTTTGTTTGGATTTTGTGTAGCTGAAAATAATCAAATGCGGTTTCAAGATACTAAAATGCCAATATTGTGTTGGATCAGCACTGTATCAGTACATTATTTGTACAGCATTTGTAGGCCAATGTAACTATATATTAACTTATATATCGTAATGAGAGTGTGGTTGTATCAGATAGGAAATTTAAAACAACATAATAAAATTGGATCAATTATGTAACATAAGTGCTCTGTTTGTTTTTTAAATGTGATGACAAAGCATACTATAAATGACGTCTATTAATTATTCAAGCAGGTGCTTTGAGTGCAAGTGCATTTTAAGTTTGTTCAGTGCTATTGTTTATTTCTATGTATATCATTCGATTGTGTATTGTTATTTTAGATAAGCAAACGTACTCAGATAAGCACTTTTCTGTAAAGATTAACATACATATATTTTGACATTGATTACTTAGATACTCTCATGTGACACGTTAACAACTTCGCCTCCGACTATTTAAATGCTTTCGAAGAAATCCTCTTATCTAGCATACATTTTTAACCTTATAAATCATTAAAATAATCTTATATAGATTCCAATATTATATTTATAGAGAAAACAGATATTTTCGAGATAAAATGCCTATATCATATTTAAAGTTTAGAAATATCCAACAGAACCATGCATATTCATTTACGTCTATACATAAGTATAACAAAGGTTAATAATTTTATGGTAGAAAAAATATTGTATATGTCTTAGATGAAAGCCAATAATCTTGGTTTTTAAGGATATATGAAAAGAATTGACCACCTGGAACTAAAAACAAAATGTTAATGCAAACTATAGATGATTTATTAATTTTCCTTCATATGCCAACATGGCCACCGGTTTAAAAAAAACGTTTATACTTAATTTCTATGATTATGCAGGTTACCTCCTGGAGACAACACGAACACATTTCCTCGACCTTCAGCGATATTGTGTTTGTCTATGATTTATCTTACATTATTTTCAAAAACTATACATCGAAAAGGGACTACTATGAATCATCTGCAGCATGCTATAATATTTCAAGACAATTAAGTTTAGACATAACGATCTAAATGATAAAATAAAAGTTTTATAATTGATTTAATAGGCAAATAATAAAAATAAAAAGTCCGGGAATTAAATGTTCAGTTTAGAAAAATAGAAATAGAAAATAGGAAATAAATTGTTATATCATAATTAAATGAATTCAACGTTCGTCATTGAAATAGTAACGAAGAAGCTGGAATATCAAATAACATTAAACCATTTAACTGTTACTATTAGTATGCACCCATAAATAAAGGTTGGGAAAATCAATTACCATAAGTTTGAAAATAATATTAAATATCCGAACAATAATCGAACACTCAATGTGTCTATAATGCAATTATACTGAATTTGACATGGTACATGTTACATAAATTAATTTATAAGCAGTATGTTTTGTTTAAATGATAAGCTAAGCGACGCATTCCTTTCACATGTATATGTTAGCGCGAAACATTAATTTCCAGCGAAACTTTGATTTCGCGAGCGAAAGAATTATTTTTTGGATTTTGTAAGTATTCTGTGTCATAATGTTATTTATGTCATAATGTTATAATGTCATAATGTTATTTATATGTATATCAATATGTTCATAGGTAATCTAACTACTCATCAACGCTTTTTATGGATCTCTATTCAATGATGTAATTGAAAGAAGCCGATTTATCCTCAAGTTGAGTTCATGACTCAACTCACGGATAATCCTCTTCGGTAGTATGCTTGATGTCACAAATAATTGGATCATACGATACATGACACATAACTTTTTCATGCCAAACCCGATATTTTATAACATCATCAGATAAATTAATCTTTTGCTAGCGAAATTAAAGTTTCGCTTAAATCAAAGTTTCGTTGCCACACATATATCACATGAACCACCATCAACATGTCACTCGTTATTGACATGTACGTAAGATATTAATTGACATGATTTAGATATGCGTCTCATTCAAATGTATTTTAAAGCTATTACACCTAAGTAAGTTCATACGTTCATAATTAATTGACGTGCCCGCAATTAACTCAATCATCTTTGATTATGGTTACGCTTATATGCGTAATGATTTAACTTTTGTTTTCAATCATATTCCAACCAAACCGTAACACATTTGTATACAAACAGGTGTAAAACACAATATTCGCATAGGGTGTGTTGATATAACAACTATACAAAATGGGTCAATTATTTAGTTATCAAATATCGACTTACTATTTTGAAATAATCAATTTGTCCGCTGAAGTATATATTTTATCGAAAAGAAGTTTATCAGGCTATTATTTGTTAACGGATCGTCATAAAATTCCCCATACGATTGTGACGACACCATCTACGCAGCTTCTTTATTGTTTTGGTATTTGATATAACAGATGAATGCAATCACAAGTTTATGTTCTCAAGCGCATATCAGCAGCTTTAAATGGTTACCACAATATCATATCGTTTATGTATCACATAAAGTCATTTGTAAAATAGATTGATATATATTATATTTGAATTAACTACTGCAACTCTATCGAAAGTCTTGTTGAATAGCCAAAATGATTATTCCTGCTCTAAATTGTGAAAATAATTGGTAAAAGAAAAAATATTGCACCTGTTAACTCAAGGTTGCGATTGTTCAAGTAACAAATTATTTGTTTGGGCCTTTCAGTTGGATTATAACTACCATTGTTTAATAAATGAAATATGGACCTAACATAGTAGATTTATTGTATCAGGTATTAATAAATGCCAATTGTAGTTATCGCAGCATATGTTTAAAAATTATTCTTATTGCAAGAAATATTATCTATGATAACCTTAATTCACTAATTCCCAATTTTCGAAACTCAGTTTGTCTAAGTTGCCGGGTTTTGTGAAACAGTTAAAAAGGTTTTAGCATATATATGTTTATCTTATCTCGTACTTATTATTCAATGCATCATGTATCTTATTATTATTAAAGAAACTTGGCTATGGTTGTTACTATCACCCGATAAGATCATATGCATATATACCTTTGTAGACAGCTTGGTTCACTTGCTAAGATTCACTTGTATGGAAACAATATACAGCAATTACGCTTCGATCGGATAAATAAAGATGTCTGATTGCAATTTTGCTGATACCTTCCAGGTGTTCTTGAAGATGCATGGAAAATCATTTACATTAGATGTACATAAGGTATGTGGAAATTGCACAATAACTTTAAATAATATCGCATTTCTTAATTGTAACACCCTATTTTTAAATCGTCATAATACGTGCCAATAATCAATTGTACATGACAAAGCCAGGTAACAGTGTATCATGATAAAGTAAACAAACATTATGTCCATTTTTTAATGAATAGCATCGAAAGAAATATTTGTTCATCATGTTTGTCTTAGCTTACAGGGCTAGCAATTATACATTTTAAACTATTTCATAGAATCAATCATTCAGATTTCGTTTTATTTTAAGAAATGGACCATAGATGAACTTATACGCAAATCATGCGATAGACTACCTGAACCAATACGTCCCGAAGAGCTGCAATTAGTTTGTGAAGGTAGATTTAAGATATAGTTCGATCTAGTTTGTAAAGGTGGATATAATATCTAGTTTTCTCATTGGTTTTGCCTTGATAAAATTTAGCATGCAGGAAAAGGTAAAAATCACAAAATATCTTATTCATCATGCAAAGTGGGTACTAAAGTCATTACTATATTCATAGTTAAACACACTTAGCTTGCAATTTTATTTCCTATATTATATTTCATCATTTTAATAGTATTTATTAAAGAATAAAATCAATTCTTTCAATTTACAGGAAAGCAGCTTCAGTATGGGTCAAAGAAGACCTTCAAAGACTACAAAATTGAAGCGATGTCAAACTTATACGTTGTTTTTCGTCTTCATGGAGGTTACAATCCGACTTTAGCTCTCAAAATGAAGAAGGAAGGCCTTGAAAGTTTGCCTGGTTTTATCACAATAACAACAACAGAAAGCTGCATTGTGACACTAGATGATGATGAAACAACCAGGCGGGCCAAAATGCCTTGTGGTCATGTGATTGGTATGGATTAGATTATTTTGTTATTGAATTGTAAACACTAGCGGTTTTATAAATTCAAACACAAGCATTGGCAAAGACATGTTTAGCAGAAAAAGCGATCTGCACACCTCACTATGGTGGCATTTAGTTTCTTTTTTATTAAAAGCCTAGTTGTATCCTGAAGATTGATTATGACCCGTTTATATAATTGTTGACAAAGTCAATAAACTTCGCATTCTTTTATTTGCTTACCATTGCTTTACCAGGAAGTGACGGGATGACAGCATATGCCCAAAGCCATCTTTCAGCTGGTTCTTTTGTCTTCAAGTGCCCTGAGCCTAATTGCAATCAACAGTGGGAATGGTTCATGATACGACATGTTGCGGCCATGTCCCCTGAGGAAAAAGATAAGTTTGAGAAGTCACTCGCTGATAATTATATTCAAAAGAAGTTGAATGCTCAGCAATGTCCTGGTTGTCGTAATTATTGCATTCGTATGAATAAAAAAGATAAGTTAGTTCAGTGTATGATATGTACACACACGAATAAGAAAGCTTTTCAGTTTTGTTGGAGCTGTCTGTCGGAATCAGATGGTGGTACGTGCACCAATGGTGATTGCGATGGTACTGATCCGAGGCTCAAAGTACTCAGAAATTGTCCTTTGTCTAAAATGGGATATACCAATTTAGATGTGCCCTCTATTCGGGCATGCCCAAAATGTGGTATTTTGTACAGTCATGATGGGGGCTGTAAGCAAATGGTTTGTCCATCATGCAAATGCAAGTTTTGCTTTGTTTGCCTCAAGGTTGCGAATTTCTTTCGAAAGTATACTTGCGGTTCGTACAAAGATATCTGTAACATAGCTCCACGCCAAACAAATTTGAGCGATTAGGTCACTATGAAATTACTGTTGGTTTGAAAAATGCTTTAGATATAACCATTTCCTTATGTTTATCTGTAGATAAACTCAAGAGAAAACACTGGAAAACTACAGTGTTCTTTTAAACTCCATTATATCGCATTGATACATTACACACTGTTAATAAGTGCATTTCGTAAAGAAATAACAGCATAGGCATTGTAACTCGACACTATCCTACATTTATAACACAAATATCCAGAATATATTTGCACATCGAAAAGATATTCTACTCACAAAATAATTGTGTTGTAACGGTGAAAACCAATGTATACAATGATGAACATATATACACCAGTTTTGTTATTTTTCATTTATTTACTATTGTTTTTGTTATACGTAAGTGCTGTTCTGTTTGCAGAGTGAACAAGACAATTATATGCGGATAAGATAAGACAGATTAACCAAAACAAAAATGCTAGAGGCTACGGGAGATAATCTGTTTTCTTGTAATTTATCGAGTCCTATGTGCATAGTAAAAACTTACCGGTCATAAGTTGTGAAGCGTTATATACCTTTTAAAGTCTAAGATATAGAACTCCAAGCAGATTTATGTCACGTGATCAAACAATTACGTTACATGTTACATTAGATAGTTATAATCAAAAGTATGACCAATGAGGAGTTCAGAGGGCACTACAGCAACGAAATTCCCTAACAATTTTTGTGATATATTATCAATAAACTTGAGGTATGACATTTCAACATTTAAGGTATAATTTTCATATCAATTATGCCATAATGTGCTTATGGAGGAATTAACTATGCTTTTGAAAAAATGGTAGTGGTAATGGTAATGGTAGTCTTGTCATAATGTTATATTTAGAACGTTATCAGTTGAACAGATAACAGTTGAATTACTGCGTCAAGTATCAAATGTGACTATCTATTCCGCATTATGAAATTTTATTTTGTTTCATGTTATCGATTAACGCTTAGTTGATGTTTTGTTGTTTTTATTGCAATTGTGTTTAATTGCAAGCTATTGTATATGAATGTATTATGTCAATATGTGTTTATTTGTCACATGACTTAAATGTCTGTCACAAAAGCAAGTATGATTATCAACATAGTGATTTGAATATATCCATATCGCATCTGAAACATAAAGGTTATATATTATCAAATAAATCGTTTATCAACTAAATAGAGCTTGACATTTCTATTTGGATTAACCACCATGACACCATAGTCATATCTATCATATTCAGGAATATGCAGTCTCTCAAATAAATATCAGTTTTGTCTTCAATGTAACAATACCTTATATTAACACATGGTAGGTTTATAAACTGATAAAATATGTTTCTTTTGACATCAATTCAGATAAAATAGTTGGTCAACGTGTCATTACAATCCGGTACAATTCATTTAAGCGAGAAATTACAAAGCAAATACATCTTGTTTGAATTCATTCAGATGGTGCAATTGGTAATAATATAGATTTAACAAACAATAAAGTTTACAAAACATACGTGTATACATTATGCACAATAAATGAAATTCATAAAAAAATAATTGATTATACTATCTAAGGTTTTGTATGTGAAAGCCAGGTTTTGAATTCCCATAGGTCTACAGCAAAGCCCGAAATAGCTCCTTATTCAATGACAGATTCAGAATGAAACCTTTATCAGCAAATTAATGCACAAGGTAACTGTCGAACACAATTCCTAATATGTGTTATTATGGCGAATTACAAATACTATATTTGATTAAGTAACATGTCATTCAATATGATCAATAAATCAAAACATTAGGAAGCAGAATTAATTAGCCATCAAATATGCAAGATTGGTGCTTTTTCATATCATTTCTCGAGCACACAGTCGTACTTGTAAATGCTTTTGTATAACTATACGGTTCATTGTTTCCTATTAATGCTTTACCCAACAGGTAATGCTTAACTTATCTTATTACAGTAAACAACGACGTAAATTGACGACTGCTCGCCTGTACGCTTAACACTCTACACCCGCACGCTTACTTCGTCAAGTTCAATTTTGCGCACGCTCAGTGATTATATACATGTTTAAGGTTTGCTAGGTCGATTGATTCATTATAATTTAGGCAATGTCTATTCAATGTCAATATATTAGCCATGTTATTTTACATTAGCACAATAATTTATATTTGAATACTCTATTTATTTGTTATAAATGAAAGAGTCCCCGAAACCAAATTAGTATCATGAATCTGTTTTTTTTTTCAACAAAATAGATTTTACTTTTAAAACGAATGTTACTCTTTCGTCTTAACTTTCTGTTACATACCTTCACTTTACCTTTTATTTGTCATTATGATTTTTGTTACAAACAAAAAACCTTTTATGGAGAAACTAAAACTGATCTGTCACTCAAACTTGCGCATATCTTTGCGGAATATATTAATTAATAAACCTCTAAATACTCTTAATTATTCAAATTTCTCACTATCAAATCATATTTTCGAATAACAATAAACACCTTAATAAACACCGCACGCTAAAAACACTAAACGCTTAAATCAAAATTTGTCTATGCTAAGATGCTAGCGTGCGCACGCCCGCACGCCCGCACGCCCGCACGATGTCAACTTAAAAACAGTGTTTACTGTATAGACTACGTTTTGAAATACAGCTACCAAAATCAAGGCTTCGATATGTGTATGATTGCAGTATATAGGTCAGAGGATCGGGAAAATAAACCGATTTTTTATAAGAGTATTATTGTAGTTTTTATCGACAACTTTCCACTATGATTCATTTTGCATAATATGTCTCATGTACAAAGAGAGCGTACATTTTGCCCGCATCTTCATAAGGACATACACATCATGACGTACAGGACGCACATGTATATTTACCTGATATGTAAAAAGCACTTGTGTGCTGTTGTCTTTTATAACGTTGCGACGGTATCTCGAGATGTGATATATAAACCGGAAACCGTCCTTGAAAATGCTTTTTGTGACACAATATGACCTTGCGAAATGATTATGATGCGAATGTTATCCGACATCACCATTATGTCACATAAAACAAGCAGCCTTTCACTAGCCTGTTGCTCAGTTGAAAAACTACTACACGGCAAAGAAAAATAGATTGAATATCGCATATATATGTTTGTGTTTATGATAGTTTATATGAATATTTTATACTTTCATTTAACATATCTATATTTGATTAGTATTTGCTGAAAATATAATTAAATTATTTGCTTAACCAGTTATATACTGTCTCCAAGACATCTACATACATGTACGTCCCTTCGATCAAACAGATCAAACAGCGAACCGACGTTTATATATATATATGTCACAAACTAATAGCCAAATGGGACGTCATAAAACAACGTTCATATGACATAAAAAGTACGAATGATTGTCGAGCGGGATAGCATTGGACTTCGTGTTTGTGGGAGGGGGTGGTGAGTAGCTGTTTATAGGGGGGAAGATGGTCGTTGTTTTTGTGGGGGAGAGGGTTTGGCGTAGGGTCTGGTGCTCTTTGTAAAACAAGAACATACAATATACTTTTGCCAATATCAGTGAATGATCCAAATCAAGTTTCAATATGGCTCTTTCTGATACATACATGTATATGATACGTAATCACACGGTTTTTCTGTCAATATTCACTTCATATATAAGTACGATCCACTTGTATTTGCAATATCCAGGTCATAAAACTAGTCAATGTTACAATAAACGAAATCGAAAATAGGGAATTTCTCAAACACTCTTGCGGCCTACTCATGGTTTTACCCATCGCATAGGGCCATAGATACACAAAAACAATGTATGTGTCAATAATAGATCTATAACCACACCATTCGATAACGCATGGTTATATCAGAGAGCTATCGGTGCTCTTTCGTAGTAGGGCACCCTAAGAAAAATCTTTCTAAAAGTATTGATTTAAGCAATTAACAGTGTAAGTAGTATATATGTATCAAAATAAACCATAGATATGTGTTGCTGCTTTCCACTAGGAAATAATATATAGTATCTACATAGCCTTCTGATTAGCTAGAATTTTGATGTGAAAATATTGTTTTGATAAAAAAGGTTTTAGTGTTATTATGTTTGAACATTTTGAAAATACACATGTTTATGTGCCTGACTTCATGCAAATATAGTTATGTTTTATATCATAATATATAATTTAGAATATATTAGTCAACATATTTTTTTCTAAAGTCACCGCTTACGTAATTCTATCTGTAACTTTTTACTTCCATGATTTATGGAATTTTAAATGGAAACTTTGCATGAGATAGCTCGTGTGGTGCTCTTTTTGGCATGACATCATCCGACTAGATATTTTAGTATTTCTAAATGAAAATACCTATAAGGTATTGTTATGAGGCAGCCATCTTAGTTGATAGCGAAATTTATTGCTATCAGACATATTTTGTTTGTTTCTATGACAAAATATCATTGTGAACGTATAATAAATTAAAAGCTTCAAAATGTCCGAAATGGATTTTGCCAACTCTTTACAGCTATTTATCAAGGGAGTTGCTGGTAATACAACAGTTCTCCATGTCAAAAAGGTAAGTTCATACAAATATGGGATATAATTTTCTCAAGTCGCTTAGGCCGCGTTCACGCAAACGAAAAAGCACGAAACCTAATATTTTCGAAAGCCACTTTTGTATAAAAACATAACAATTTATCCTCTCTGTTCACGCAAAATGTAGGATTTTTTTGTTTGGGTGAACGCGCCTTTACAATAATTGTATACAATTGTAGGATCTACGAGGGCAAAACAAACGTGGCATATACAAACTGACAGAAAATGCAAATGAACAGTGGAGGGGAAGGGACAATTTGTTTTTATTTATAAGAGCGAATTGGTGCTCATATTGGTTGTTCTTTTACTAGAATCCTTTCCATTTATATATACTAATATTGTTTTTCTGTTGAAAGGATTGTACAGTGGATGAATTGATGCAAAAGGTGGCAGCTGAACATAGAGGTGTCAGTCCAGAGGAACTACGACTAATTTTTGGAGGTAGTCTAACATTTTTATTTATGTAGGATTATTTATAAAGGCGATTATCCAAGTATTTTTTTATTTTTGAAAAAAATAATTGAACGTATGTTCTGATTTGATGTTTTAAGTCCACAACATTTGTTGTTAGAGCTATCTTGACAGAAATTTTAGGTTTTTAAAAATGAATTTGGAATTTGTTAAGCAAGAATAAAATGTATTATGATCACGGTTGAAGCATCAAATCAAACGATATTTTTTAGAGGACAATATAACTTTTTATATAATTTTGGGGTGACGATTCCATAAACTGTTACACGTTTTATATTTGTAATGTAATAAATTAAATAATTCCCTATGGTACTTATAAACATTATTAGTGACCTACGGGATAGGAAATAATAGTCCTATCATTGAACCAATACGAATTATATAAAGGGCTTTTAGAGATTGTTCATACTATAATTGTTTTTCTTATCAGGAAAGCAACTCGAATACGGCGCAGACAAATCCCTGGCCGACTACAGGATCCAGAACCTCTCCACTTTATTCGTCGTCCTGCGTCTAAGGGGAGGCTGGAATCCAACAAATGCTGCAAAATTGAAGAAACGGGAACTGACGTCACTTCCGGGTTTCGTCACAGTGACGTCATCTGAAGCATGCATGATTAGCTTTGATGATGATCCAAATACGAAGCGCGCGAAAATGTTTTGCGGACATGTGATTGGTAAGTCGAACTTTGAACTGCGAAACTGCTTTTTGACATTAAAACAAAATGAGGCAAGAATATCTAATTAGTAACTGTCGTAGTATTTCGGATTTCGCGAAGTAATTTCAGACCACATCGATTCACATACAGTTAAAACCGTTTCCGTTTTGACTATTCATAATCAAAATTATTCGTATTCGCTTATTCGTATTCCTTTCTTGTTTATTCGTAAGTATTCGTTTATTCGTAAGCAATTATGTATTCGTAAGTAATCGTGTATTCGAAACCATTCGTTTATTCGTAAGCAAATGTTTATTCGTATGCATTCGTTTATTCATAAGCAATCATTTATATGTAAGCAATCATTTATTCGTAAGCAATCGTTTATTCGTGTATCTACTACTTATGCATGAATAAGATATTCATATTGTAACGCATGATTCTCATTTCGGATGATAACTTTTACAATTTATTGAATTATATCTACAAAGCAATTTAAGGGATGTTACCATCATATAAAACGATCGGTTTCTTTACATGTGGGGAGTTATGAATTTCAAAAAAAAAAAAATGATATTACGGAATTATAATAATGTCTTCTGAATGTCATCAACAGACCTTCCCTCATCTCACAGTGCCTATTAAACCCTAAAGTGAATAAAAGTGTGACATTGAGGCTCATTTCTCAAATGCATTTATCCAAAACAAAATATACCTTTTTGGAAATGACTATGTATAAGGTTTATGGAAATAGTAAGGAAAAGATAACTTTTGGCTTTGTCTTTCTCAAAAAATATGTTTTATAACGGGAGCGTAATAATTTATATCGAAAGCCCTATAGATTTTATGTTTTAGTAAAGTATTAAGGGAGCTAACAACATACGTGTATACGCATTCGATATTAAAAAGATTTGTAATAACACTTCCAATTAAAGGTCCCCAATCCATGTCGAGCTATGCCCGAAGTCTGCTCACAGAGGGCCAATACTTATTCCCGTGCCCCTATATCGACAGCAGGACGAATGCCCGGTGCCAACAGTTTTGGGAATGGTTTATGGTCCGCCATGTTGCGGCATTATCGCCCGAGGAGATATCGGAGTTTGAAACCATGCTGGCAGAGAACTATTCGCAGAAAGCTATGGGTGTGTATGTCATTAGGCAATCCGCAAATTATTTAATATTTACTTTTTAAAAAAGTGATGATTGAAATTAATTTTATTGCGAACGATTCAATTTATTTTTTTCAACGGTGCGCACAGTAAAGTTTAATTTATTGATATATTCGATTACTCATTTCGAAAAAGAACAATTAAGCGTGTTACACCTAATTTGCAGATGTGTTGTACACACATACTGTTTTGCCTCATTACATGGTATATTAACAAATACGAACACTTTATGCGAAAACACTAGACCACTAAACAGTTTTAAATAGTTTGAGAATTGATATCACTACAGGCGTCCAAAAATGCCCAGGTTGCACCAGCCTCTGCCTGCGCGAAAATAAAGCCGAGCGTTGCGTGCGTTGTCCCATCTGCTCCACCAAGAACAAAAGGCCATTCAACTTCTGCTGGAGTTGCCTGACCAGATCCGAGCAGAGCAAATGCCTTAACCTAGGTAATTGATTTTTATTTAAACATGATTTATGGTTTTCTTGTGTCTACATCGTAGTGGATAGTATTGAACTGAATTAATATCAGGTCACATTGTTTTTCATCCATATTTTACTCATAAAATTATACTTGACTTACTTGACTTATGGGCGTATTCCTCTCCGGAACCTCGCTCTCTCCGTGACTTCTCTGCGCCAGTCTAGCCTTTCGGACGCTCTGCGTTCTGCCGTCGCCAGGGGTAGGCCGGTGTCTTCTCGGATTTGGGTGCACCATTTCTTTGGCGGACGGCCTCGTGGTCTTGGGTTTGGGAAGTCGAGGTGGTACGCACGGGCCACGTAGCTGTCTACAGGTCTTCGGGCCACATGCCCAAACCATTTGAGCCTTTTTGTTTTGATATTGTCTGTTATCGTTGTGTTCATTTGCAAGGCTGCTCTCACTTTTTCGTTTCTGACTCGGTCGCGCAGCTTCACACCGGAGATGGCTCGCAGAAATCGCATTTCAAATGCCTCTAATTTTCTGCTATCTTCGGACTTAATGGTCCATGTCTCGGCGGCATACGTTGCAATCGGAAGGATGAGCGCTTTGTATAGTCTCACTTTCAGGGGCTTGCTTATTTCACGCTTTTGCCAGATTGGGATCTTCAGTCTACCGAATGCAGCAAAATTATAGGTGCCTAACAATACATAAATGCCTACATGTACTACATGTAAGCTACTACCAGTTGACTACATGCACTACGTGCCTACGTGTACTTTTATGCGATGTAAACAATATGAACTCATTTAATGCATCTATATTTAATATCAAGAATTTAGATAATATGGAAACGTATTAATACTTTAAACCATTACAGGTAATTGCGACGGAACCGATCCCCGCGTACGTCATTTACTGCAATGCCCCGAAATCGAAATGGGCTACACGAAAATCAAGGTCCCCTCAATCCGCGCATGCCCACATTGCGGTATTTTGATCACGCATATTTCCGGTTGTAAGCAGATGACATGTGGTGGGTGCAAAGGCAAGTTCTGCTTTGTGTGTCTGTCGAAGGCGAGCAGCGTTGGGAAGTATACGTGTGGGTCTTACAATACGCCATGCACCGCGGCGCCGCGTCAAACACAATTTGATTAAATTGTGTGAAATTGTAAACTGTTGAACGGCACACAAAAAGTACATAGACGTTGGATAAGAGTAGGACTGTTTGGAGAAAGGCGTAATAATGTACGTTCAATGTGACTGAAGTTCGATATATTTAAGTGCGAATATATTTAAGTGGAAGGTTTATATTCTAGATTTGGTATTTCCAGTTTGAGGTTGTTTACAATGAGTTCGTATATGGATATCTATTTTAAGTGTGCATTGTATTTTATCCAAGAATTATTTGCCTAAACACAAAAAATACAAATGAATAGTTTGTTTATGTGAGTTGTTTTTTCTCCTGCAAATTGTATTGAAAAGATATTATATTTGCATATATCAATCGAATCATATTGTATATAAATAACAATTTGTAAATTTATCTTTAAATTTAATTTTGTTGTAGATTTTATGGCTAAAATTGGCCAAAGATTGAACAAATAGCGAACTTATGTTTTTTATTAATTTATTTATCCAAAAGATTTGAGCAAATTTGTGATTTATAATTTTTGATTGCAGAATAAAACTAAACAGATTAAAAAGTTTGTTGGTGTTTTATTTTCATTGTTAAAATGCTAAAACAATATGTTAATGTCATGTGTGATGTACATATGTAAACAATTTAGCAATACATTTAAATCGCTAAGACCTGTTAATGATACAATATTGAAACATATACATTTACTTTCCATTGTGCAGTCAATCTAATCAAAATCGGGTACTTTAAATTGAGCTTGTTGAAAGCATATTTATATATTTTAAGAATGGGAGCATTTTACATGTATATCAAGTAAGCACCATCATGTGCATTAAGGTGTACATCACATAATCACTTATCCATTCATTATTCATATTTCATTTTTAATGCCTACAACTCTAAAAGTACAACCTTTTATGGTCTCAACCTTTCTATTCATATCAACAAACAACAATCTTTTACAATGATATATTGATTCAGTAGAAATAAAACCATCAGTTTACCCATAACCATTATTTATTTATTTTAACCATTACTTCAGACGATTTAAAATATCAAGCACAAATTGTTAAACCTTTGCATTTAATAAATTCAAATCATCTTCAAACCTCCTCGTCATTTTCATCGACTAAATGCTCTCTATCTACGAGCCCATTTTGGACATGCCATAAAACGTCCTCGTTTGCGACACTTCACTTTTGAACGCGAACAAATGGGAAAGCCATGAGGAAAATGACATCTAAGTTAAGGTTTGAGATATGAATCAAATCATTTAATTTATTAACGGACCGTAATGATCCTTAAGCCGAAGATGTCTAGCTAGCTGAGAGCATGTTTGAACAAATACCAAGCACCGATGAATTTTTATACTGCAGTGTTCAATTCATTGGATATAAATTCATCTTCCTCTTCACTTCCATCTACCTCATTTTCTCCATCCACTAGCCCATTGTGGATATGTCGTAAATCGCCCTCGTTTGCGACACTTCCCTTTTGAACGAGAACGTAGACGCGAAGCACCGTGATGTACATTGCGTGGTAGTCAAGGTTTCCTGTTTTAATGTCATGAAACATTCTATATGTACAGTCATAGATAAAATAGGGTTTTCTCTGGTCTACTATACATTAATAAGGCATATGTTTTAATATGATTTTGCAGCAAACAAAAGCACAGATGAAATAATGAAATATAGGTAATACAATATTGCAATATATTCAAAGCATATTCATGTACATTCTGTCGGGATTTCTTGATATTTCTATATATACTATCCGCCAAAAGAAGGTATAATCCTTAATTGGTGAATATTTTCGCGAATTCTCAATATTCTAGATTGAAATTTTCACCATTGTCATACAATAAAGCTTTCTATCTAATGGGCAATTCCAGCGTTACCCACGTTACATTTCTAGCTGGTTTCGCATGTTCCGAGAGGCCTAGTGAGCATAGTTCATACAGTTCGACCATAATCCTTGTGTTTCTGAGAAGGGGAGAGGGTAATCTTGATCTTGATTTAACAAACAAAAATGAATTCATTCCATACATAAAGAAATAAGAAAGGGTAACATCTTCGTTACCCACGTTACACAATATGGACATGGGATTTTCGCATGTAAAAGCATAGCGTTAGCGTTGCTCAACTTCAAGCTACAATTCTTAAATGTTACATCATACTCAAAACTCAATATCTCCGCTATGTTTGAGGCTAAAAATATTAACTCTACCCTTACTTATATCTTAGAGACGAGTCAAAATGATAAACAGTCGTCGTTACCCACGTTACCGTTACCCACGTTACAAGCTATTCGGTGTAACTGTGCCGATTAGTAAGAATTCTAAAACGATCAATTTGGATTTATACGTTATTGACCAATGAATACAAGTCAACATATGTATACTCAAACCATTAATTGCAGGAAATAGAATAACATATTGTACACTAAATGAATTCTTAATAATAAATAAGGTTTAATAAGACATGGCTGCCTATTATTCGTTCAGTGTTCCATAAGGAAACCTTTAATCAAGTGATAAACTATACTAACTTCAATATGTAACCCTTAAATAACTATATTCAGCTACAATTCTAAAGTATTATTCAAAGAGAGTTAACTATTCTGGAATTTGGAAAATATGAGGGTTGTGCTCTATGTTCGGGAATTTGAGTTGGCACTCTAATATTCCAAATTGTCTTTTTAAACAATGCATATACTTTCAAATTAAAGAAAACATCAATGTAAATCAAAACAGAGTTTCAATTTAACCCGATCCGGTGCCTTTTGTACATAAAAATACTTAATATAATTGCTATATTTTACCTTTTACAACACACAAACAATTGATGGAACCGATAGTAATATTAATTCGAAACTGTAAATAATCGGGTGTTTTAAGTCAAAATCACTCAATTATGTTCAAAAACTGCCGGCAAGTAAGAAAAAGAATCGCTATATAAGATTTATCAAAATTTTGTAATAGCCTTTTTTATTTTTTGCATTATGTAACGTGGGTAACGAAGATTTTAATCAATAAAACCCTATTAAAATCAGAATATCGGTGGTCCATAAGAATATCAACTCGTGAACTGTATTAAAAAACCAGTAAACATTAAGATATTTATCAATAACGTATAATATATGCCGTTTCATGATTTTGATACGGCCTATATTAACGATTTTTGGAAAAAGTAGAAAAACATTCAATAACTAGAATGTTTAGCAATTTATATGAATCGTTGACACGTGTAATTATTCTAGCAAGTAAACTGGTGCCCCTTGCCTAGCTAGACTACATTTTTGATGATTACCTATGTTTTTCAGTTTTCTTTCGTTACCCACGTTACAATATTCTTAGCAAAATTGCTCAAAAACTGTTCATCGTACAAGTATGATTTGTATATCAAATTATTCAGCGTGTTATTGTGAGCTTCTTATATACCTAACAGTTTGTTAGTCCCATGCATTTCGGAGAAAAATTAATCTATTCGTAATTTCGTTACCCACGTTACATACTATTTGACACCTTAGGTACAGGCACCTTTTTTAACAACTTGAGGCCCATATGTTTTCATTCATTTTTGCTATTTCTTACTATCAATATAGTGAAACGTCGAGGGTAAAACGGTATTAATACCATC
>LQRL01061602.1:1351-25003 GCA_001703475.1 Hydroides elegans | reverse complement strand
TATATTGCGTTTTAGTTATCTTAGATAGTATTTCTAATCGATGAAATACTAAAGCATGGATTATATTCAATTTGAAAATATGCCATTCATGTCAAAGTTATATGGAATCGCCCTAATGCTATAGTTTCATGCCAATAAATCAATGGTTAAGGTGTTAACTATGAGTAGGGGTCAACACCTTATTTTTGAGTGGAAATCGGTTATGCTTATTCTGATAACAATATGGGACTGTAGAATAAAGAGTGTAACGTTAATGCCAGCTATCCAAATTGAATTCCATTTTTTTTTTACAAAACACGCATAGCCATGTCACGCACCCATCAACATTATTGTGATCAGGCTATGGAGATGCTGAAGACCGGTAATTCTGTAGGAACATTAGTATGCCGCTTTTTATTGCTAAAAGCTATATTTTATCGTTAGCCGGTTTCCCCGTGAAGCGGTTAAAGCGACAGAATCACTAGACCCGACAAATAGTCGGACTAGTCCAAATACGTTGAAACGACGTTTGCGTGGAAACGGATAACGCCTTACGCAGAACGTACGTTCGAAACCGCGAAGTCGGCATCGACGATACAATTTTGCGAACAAGTATCGCCTTATTGATATGAAACCTCTCGCATAGCGCCCTTAGACATTTAGCGTTGAGTCCAATTTAACTGAACCACTCTAATGGCCGCCAACAGGCGTATAGGGGTTTCGGTGATAATTTTGTAGCTTGTTCTTAAAACCAAGTTGACCGCTTCCGGGAAGGTTCTGTTATGGTTTGAGGTGTCATCCGATACGACTAGAAGCCTTTGCTACGGAGTATCGACGAAAATTATGTGTTTGAAAAAAGATTATACTTTCTTTTGGCGGCTAGTATATATTAAAATGTACCGATCGAATATGGTTTGAGTGAATAAGAAAGGTTACCCCGGTGATGCGTAATGGCAGACCACATCTCTTCCGGAAGTGAACCCGAGTGCAGTTTGACGTGAACGCTCTCAGCAGAGATCATTGGGGTATCTAAAAAGACACGAGAAAGTAAACAAATAAATGAAATTCATAATTTCATAGCAAATACCACTTGTAACTGTTATTATGGTTACTTAAATGACATTATGTGATAATTTGTGAGCTAAAAGTCTACAGAAATGATTATATTAAATGGGTTGCTTTGAAATGAATCCCTTCCATGATACACGAATACATGCCAATAAAATAAAGGCCAAATCGTACATTTATATGGGTGACCTGGTCTTATGGTTTGCATTATTGACCAAAATTTGAAGAATAGAATCAGAAAAATGCGTGTTTCTAATCGGGTGGTCAATGTTCATAACCTTTATTTGTGAACATTATTGAACTTAATAATTTTCATTGTTAAAATATCAGTTCATGGCATCTGGAAGAAAAATAAACCAGCGCTCAAACATAGCGCCGCTTGGGGTCAACATCGCGGAGTACAACCGGCAACATAAGATTCACTAGTGTCAATGTGTACATAATATCAAAGCTAGATACCTTGATAAGTAAGCGCCCAATCTTTGAGTCGTTGTCTCGTGTCTATCATACTTTCGAACACGGGGCTGCTGAACATTCCGCCCTCTAGCGTCTGTTCGGGACAAAACATGCGGCACTGGATACTTCCTTGCATGTTGCTAAAAAGAATGCATCATATTCATATGGCTGATATTTCAAAGAAACCTTTCCATCCTAAACAACACATTTGTATAGATTGTTATAATGTGTATCGTATCTGTTATAGCGCGAACACGAAGTTTTGCTACTGAGTTTGCTTCAAAATAAAAATATCTATCATGTTGCTTGTGGCATATTCGATCGACTAGCTAAAGTGTTTTTTTTTTACTTTTCAGTGGTATCAGAAGTTCTTAATTGGAATCTATAGTTTAACTTATATCGCCCCTATCTTTTTTGCATACTCCAGGGATGACATGACATTAAATTCAATATTATGTTGTTTTCAATATATCTATCTTTTTTCGAACAAAGCAAAGTCTGAGTTAATTATATCAATCGATGACATTTTTTTAATGAAATAAGATTGAACCTTGAGTGGGCGTGTTGATCTGTGTACCAGAGCCTGAGGCACTGGAGTTGCTGCGAGCTGCCATATTGGATAGAAAGGGTTTCCTCCGTTTCCGCTTTTGACCTTTTGCCTACAAGATGGGATTAACGTTGACGGTGACTTCAAAATGATAATTATTGATGTCTATTGAAGTCTTATGACAAGTTAACATATGGTAGTTTTAGCTAGTAATAAGAAAATATGACTTAACCCGAAATAAAGTTTGTTGGGGTATGAGTTTATTTTGGATGACACCATGGTTCACTAATATGTTCACTGAATATATATATAATATAAACAATTACATGTACGTGCGTACGCACATGAGCCATTTCATATATTATTTACACTGTATTTTAATTCAAACCAGCTCTACATACCATGTATCTATTAAACCTCTCGGGAAAACAACACCAGTAACACAAACTCACCTTCGATTTAAAATACTACATTCAATGCTAATTACCGTTATTTCAGAGCAAAAAGGTAACACAAATAGACTCATGTTGCTCTTACCTTTATGTACCTTGTAATAGGTGGTTTCAACGTTGAGCAAATTCAGATCATGTTGTTTCTCTAGCCAGACTGTGGCATGATGGGATAGGTCGTGAATCGATTCGAATTTCTCGGTCGGATGGAGCAAGCGGTGGCTTTTGGACATAGCCATGGGGACGATGTCTTTATATCCTAATAAATGTGGTTAAAACATGTTTTTCTGTAATGTTTCCAGGCGTATCATGGTATGTATGGCAGCTTAGAATGTTGCTGCATATACAATATTAACCCCCTTAAAAGTCTGGTTAAATGTATTCTACGTTTGATACATACGTAGTCATAATATTGAACGTTATTTATGTTGTGATTTCTGAACTTTGTTATATACATGTACATTGCCACATACTAGCTAGATTTGGCGCTTTACACTTGTTTAGTGAATCATTACATTTAATATTTGAATAACTATTTTTGTTATATAAATATTATATATCTCAATAAATATTTATTATTTGTTTATTGATAACCCAATTTCATACCTATATGTGTGGCATGGTGAGCATCGCACGCCTCGTAATACAGTCGCAGGAAGTAGATATGACTCGAAGACAGGTCGTTGTAGCGTCGCCAATGACAACGATCCGGTTCGAGCCAGTTGTTATGCTGGCGGAAGAGGAGAGGGACTGTCTCGATGTTCAGGATCCGACCTATATAGTGAATTTAATAATAATATTTTAAACGATTCTGATACTCAATTTAGTTATACCATTTGCACTAGAACTGGAGAGATACCGCATCGATATAATGCGACTGTAGGGTGTTTGATATATGTGATTGACAAAATTACATGCAGTTGAAATGGAGTCATTCTGTGACATGGTCATTGGAAAAAAGGAAAATTGATTCTACACAAAATGTTATACACAACATTTTCGTAGACTAGAGACTCTATGATCTAATTGGAGTCGGATTCCCTAGACCATTAATGGTCTAGTGAATCCGACTGGTACTGGTATCCTCGAAATGGTAACTATAACTTTATCCGTAAGTATTCATATGAATAGCTTAACAATAAGGACATCTTTTATGTTGTTCTTGCGATGTTGAATATTTTATTTTTTGCAGTAATTTATCATGCCTGGTAAGGGCGTTTTCTCCAGTAATGAGTTCAACTTCTTCACAGTGTTGGCTAATGTATCAAACTTGGGCTTTCGAAATATGCCTCCAGGGTCCAAACATGCTGGAACGACGTTTAAATATCCTACTTGGGCAGCCGTGTCTTCTTCCTTGGGCATTATCCACATTCTGAAACCATACAAATATGCAAATGATTTGTTATACATACAGATGTATATGTTTGTTATATATCAAGAACAAAACTTATTCTTTCGATTTTATATAAATGAATTAATTTATTTATTAGCAGTATGGGCAAGATCGACTGCATCCAGCATTTCCTAAATGACGAGTTGGTCTTGGGACAGCAATTAAAAGAGGAAGGATTACATTGGTTGTTATTAAGCTTTAATAACAGTTTTTTTTATGAATATTGGTTTGCCGTGGACCTCAGTAGCAAAGTAGACAACAGCGCCCGCCGTCTTTTCGATAGGAAATCCTTTTCTGACAAAGACATGAGAAACAAGGTATCAGTAACGTGGCGACCAAGTCGGACGTAGAATTGCTGTCGTCGGGGCGGAGAAAGGTTCCAGGTCACTTTACATTACAATTCAATAATGACATTTTTTTGTTGTTGTGTCTATATGCGATGTGTACAAACGGTTCCATGTCATTTGTCCGAAGGTTCATCTGTCCGAAGGTTCATCTGTCCGAAGGTTCATCTGTCCGAAGATTCACAGATGAACCTTCGGGCAGATGAACCTTCGGACAGGTGAACCTTCGGACAGGTGAACCTTCGGAGAGATGAACCTTCGGACAGGTGAACCTTCGGGCAGATGAACCTTCGGACAGGTGAACCTTCGGACAGGTGAACCTTCGGACAGATGAACCTTCGTGACATTTAACCTACCTGAGACCATGCACTAGGAAGCCAGTGGCGCTAGATTCTGCTAGTGTCGGAATACGTGTATCTACAACGACACCCGCCTTCTTTATGTCCTTGACCGTAAATCGAGTCGTCTCCATGCATTTTACGCGGGTGCTTGGATGACGTAACAAGTAGTTGTTGGCCTTGGCAACGAGAACACTAGTGGGAAAATTACAAATATATTTATTGCTTTTTATTATCATTCTATTTAATAAGGGCTTAGCCTAACGAAGGACGGTGCAGAATCAATATACATTGAAAACTATTTTTATAGTGGTTGTATATTGCCAGATATCTCTATTTTAGAAAATTTAAAAGCGCTTTACAAAAAAAACATGATATAATGATAAAAAACTATTCAACAATATTATGTTAATAGTTAACGAGATCCGGTGTCTGGCTGCTTAATGTGTTTTTCTTGAATATAGTATATAAACTTAATACACAAAGGAAAAAATGTTATTGGCATAGTTTATAGTGTATAGGAAATCAATTCTCAGACGAAATCTATAGCAACATATAAGGCCACATATTAGATTATCATCATTCCCTTATCAATTTCTTCGTTCATTCAACGAAAAAGGGTTATGCTATATAACTCATGAAGCTACAAAAAAAAAAAACACCCTAGAAATATATATCGTTTGATTTAGCTTAAAACGGCGTTTGCTCTCACGTGCTTTATTCGTGTTACGGTGAGTACAAGAAATAAGCGCGTTTGCCTGTGTGCAATATTGCCAACAATTCTTGCTTACTCATTGCTCTCTCGTTGCTACAGCTGACTCCGTTATCTCATAGCTACATGTGTGTTCGCGAAACTCAATATAACAGTGCTGCCTACATATCGTACATTTCGTTTGGCAATGTTTAATGCTATGAAACAGTCTATTATGAAGGTTTTAGTGGTTTCGGTATGTAGGTCTATAATTCGTTAATTATGGAAATTTTTATCGAAAATTAAGAATAACTTATCGAAATCAAATGCAGGACGATACGAAATATCTTATTTTTTTCTGAATATCAATGAAAAAATATTACACTATTTTGCTAAATAAAAAACATCCACAAATAACTGTAACACCAGGACGCGAGGACGCGATAGGATACCGAATGCGAACGTACAGTAAAAACACTTCCAATTTGACAACTGAAACGAATAAACAAATAAACGAATACGAATAAACGAATACGCATAAACGAATAAACGATTGCTTACGAATAAACGAATGCTTACGGACAAACGAATGCTTACGAATAAACGATTGCTTACGAATAAACGATTGCCTACGATAGCTTTCTATAGCTTACGATAGCTTCCGATTGCTTATGAACAAACGAATGCTTACTAATAACCCATTGCTTACGAATAAACGATTGCTTACGATAGCTTTCGATAGCTTACGATTTATTACGAATAAACGAATGCTTACGAATAAACGTTAGGTTTAAGAGCGATGTATATATACGGGTGGATTCCTTCTAAATAATAGTTTCGTAAAGAAACTTTGAAATGTTATTTTGATTAAGTTTAGAAACAATGTCGTTGCAGCGGCTTCACAAAGCTGCACGAAAAAAGAACAGGGAGTCCAAAATAAATCAATATGTCCGGAAAACGTTTATATGAGATGCAAATCATAATGTTATTTCAACATTACGCCCTACAGCAATATTGCATGGACATCCCTTGCCGGGTTGGCCAATTACTAAACTCATCCTTACCTGAACGTCTCAAACATAGGTGGCGTCAATATACCACCCGTGTTAATACACTTTGGCGTGAAATCCACATAGGTCAGCCTCCAATTGGGTTCACACGAATACGGGGGCGGCGCCTCATTTGGGTCGAAGCTGACCTGTGAGGGGCACACCAAGACACATTTGTTCAAAATAAATTGTAAAAACGCCTCAAAACAACATTGCAATTTCAAATAACAACTAAATAATTGTTTTTGAACAATGTCATTTTAGCCAAAGGTGTTCACTTTTTCCATAACCGTTTATTAGATAGCTGCAAGCACGTTTTTTTATCAATCGCGAAATAATAATTCTCTATACTTATTTCAAAAGTTATTTCGGAAAGTATATTTTGTAAATTTCCAAGCCAGCTGGAATTTAGTGGGGAACACCTTTTTGGAGAACATTCCGTTAAGTGCCCTCTTTACCTGTGACAACCGGTGGGTCGCTGCGCTACCAGACAGAATTCCAATTGAAGTTGATGATTCTCGGTCGGAATTGGTGGCAGCATAGTTGGCTGTGTTATTGGTGGCGTCCAGGAGAAGGAAAGGTTCGGTGCTGGTGGTACTCGATTCAGAGCATGCCATTATTGTGAGGGTTCGTTTGATATATGTGCGTAGGAATCCGAATTCTTATAAATGCTCATATAAAGTGCTTATTATGCGTTTTATTGTCTTGTTTTATAATCTGTATCCAATATGTATATAATGCTACGCAAAACGCATATATGTGAATTTCAAAACTAAATTAAACAAATAGATTCTACTAAGAAAGGTAACATACTTTTTCATGATCCGTTTTAGTTTCTATATTGAATTCATACATTGTTACAAACGCCTATTCATTATTTGATTTATATTTGTCGTTATAGATATCCTTCCAGCTTTAAAGCATGTAGGCCTACATTCTGAGTCAATTTCATTTGTATCCCGTTCTTCTGAGTATTAACCTGCTTCATCTCAAAACAACATTATTCAGGTTTCTAGATAACAAATTCCCTGTAAACAACTTTATTATATTATTCACACAAAGAAATAGCCTCAAAAAGATATACACTTTCGTATTAATCAACCAACATTATGTCCATCACATAATTCCACTTAAAACAATAGATCCACAAATCACCAAACTGAAAATCCAGACAATTACGATGTACTGAAACAGATCCTGATGGCAAAACGTCAGATTATCCAGATATTTTCAAACCACGGCTACTGCACTCAAAGCGATAAGAGCGTTTCTCATATCAACAATACTACTCTATATCTGATTGATGTACAGTTATTGAGGATCCAGGTAAAAGTTGGAAGGTAGAGTAACCTTTTTTCTTAGTCGTTATAGCTTTTCTTGTTTTTATGATTTGCGCTATTTCGTTGTTGGCAACGTTTTGTGTATATTCGTCTTGCTTAGCGAGAGAAATTCTGACAGGCGCGCTATACCTATTGGGCCTAAAAGTTGTGTATATGTTCCCTTAGAAATAATAGACTTCGATCTGTGCAAAGCAAAGTTACATAGAAGGTTAAGCCAAAATGTAATGACTTTGTAATTACAGTAATATTGTTAAAGTACCCAAGCGTACCGTTGCAGTTGTCTATGGTTACCAAGCGTTTTAATCGGTATCGTTACAGGTAATGGGTTTTAATCAGATTGGTGAGGGTCGCAAGCGATTTATAGTCATGTGTACATGTATGTTACTCCTTTCGCAAGACGTTGTGCAACGTTCAGCTTAGGTCCTAATTCAGACCCATGTGAAAGGTGTCCGAACGTTACATTTGATATTAAATATATTTCCTTATATGAACAGAACAAAAACTGTTAATACTGATACGTGGTGACATGGTGTGGATCCGTATAGAGTCTATAACATAGTAGAGTCTAAGGCAGATCAACGTATGCATTTAACAGGCTCCTCCATCCAACATTTTCGGGCATTACCGCCGTGTTCAGTCAGACAACGAAAGTATTTACGAGTTTCCTCAGCTGTTTGAAAACATGAGCATATTTATACGGAGCAATGTGTTTAGCCTTCAGCCGATTTGCATGGCTAAACCAAGCAATATATCATTAACCCATTGGCTGCATTCCATAAGCATGTGGCTGCTTGGCGTTTCGGTAACTTAGACATGTTTTGAACGTAATATTCCTGAAAATCGAATTCTAAGTTTATGAAAAAGGGCATCTGCGATCGCTGCAAAATTATAGTAAATCTAGCGATGTTGGCTTTACTTTACGTTTCTTGAAATTTCGCAGCGATCGCAGAAACGCCCGCAAGCGCGTATCCGTACCATACTCAAAAGTTATTGGCAATCAACAGAGATTGCTGTTATTGTATATTAAGGCTGAATAGACTATGTTTTGAAAGTGATTAGGCATTGTCGGCTTGATCACCAATTATTAATTGATTGTTTTAATCAATCTTTTGCAAACTCATAAAATGATCAGAATATGATCCAAATTTATATATCGCTCTCTCGCTCTCTTTCTCGCTCCATCGTCTAGCAGCCATACAACCTGACAACCTAAATAAGCACCAGTATACGTCACAACCTTGGCGAAAACCAGCTTTATGACGTAGAGCAAGCTGATAGAGAATGCACATATTATGGCAGGCAAGACAATCAAAACACTTATCTAGTGATAAACGCTATAGCCAACCAACCAGTAAGTCAGACATGCTCATTGGCTATGGGAACTGCAATCGGAGATATTGACCTTTACCGGGTCTCTAAATAGCATGTTGTACTCTATATGCGGTAGAATCCACGTTGTAGCGTCGTTGAAAATATCTGCAATGTGGAGCATTTCTTTTTTGGATATAAATATATCCATAGTGTATGTAAAATGACGTTGATCCAAAAATCAAGAGGTAGTTCGATTTTGGTTCCATGAGAAACGTTTCCTCACTTACCCGTTTTCGTTGTGGACGTAAAGAACAATGTCGTACCAACGTCGCACGTACATGTAAGAATAACTTTCGTTCGACGTCGGCACGTAAAAGGATGTCGACCCTTGGCGAATGAGTACCTTAAGCTGCATTAAAACAAGCTGTTATAAAAATGATAATCATTTATTCCATAACATTAGGTTGATTAACAAGCAACATTATACTAGTAGAAATAAACATAACAATCTCACATTTATTATGCAGAAATGCTTAATATAATACAATGCTTAATGTTTTTTATCAACAACTAGAAGCAACAATAGTAATACTGTTATTTTCAATTAATTCACTTCGCAAACAACACGTTTCATACAATAAATGTACGGAAGATTCATATAATTAACAAATATATTAAAAATTTATATCTTACAGGAGAAAGACATGCATTCATGTAACATAATCATTTTAAGGTTGAAATGCACATATTCAGTTGTATATTCAGTATGGTATAGCAGAAAGGATATAAGCAAATTAATATAACACGATATATGGCAATTAAAAAATAAGAATCTAAGCTGTTTGATAAAACTATTCGAATAAATATGCAATTTCTAAAAAGAAGCACAATTCTATATAGTATACAATAAAAAACCCTTATTTTACTCCCCCTCCACCCATTTTTTTTTGCTCTGAAATTGAAATATTTGTTTACGCCAAATTACGTACATTTCCCATTGATCAACAAAAATCAGGAAATAACGTTTCCTTAATTGAAATCTATATGTAAACCATGATAAGGTAAACTGTTATGTCACTGTAAACACTAGAATATGCAGCTCTTGGTATCCAAGTATAAAGTTTATCCTTCCAACGGTCACATAAAGATAAAGTCTTGATTAGACTCTAAATATAAAGCCTATTGAGACAAACAGACCATATGAAGATAAATTTAACCACAAAAACTTTATTATATTTTATGTCACATAATATATACAAACAACAGCAAAACGGTTAATAAAACATATAGTAGTTCCTTAAGACTGTATAGGCGACAGCCTCCGCGGTCCATTCGCAAGCGAACTACTTCCTCGCGCGCTCTGCGGCGCCGCAGCACCACCGGTACTACTTGCAGCCGAATTCCTCCGCCTTGCCTTACCACCGCCCCCAAGCGGTGTCAACTTCATACCAGCATGCTTTCGACTTCCGGTCGATGTATTCATCCGCGATGTACTACTTACACCGCCACCGCCACCGCCGCCACCGGAAATGCTATCGAACGATATAGCGCTATGCGATATGAAACGGTTCGTGCTATTGGCGGTCGTTTCGTTTTGCGTCGTTTCGCTTGTTTCGGTGCAGCCCAAAGTGGTAGAGTCCATGGAACGAAGGATGTCCTCGAGTTTGAGGTTTTCCGAGGTCAGACCGCGGTTGAGCATGCGCGGAGAAAGGGGAAGGTCACGGGGGATGGCGATGTTGGCGATTTCCTGTTGATAAATAATTGATTTTTAATATTATGTAATCAATTAAATCACAGGTCATAATCCTTTGTTTGTACAAATGTTTTACGCATCAGACCATTTAAACCATATATCACATTAAAAACAAATCTAAATGAAAAATGTTTATCTATTTTATATGTATGTATTCGATATGTTTGTATGAATTTATGTAATATTGCAGAATATATTGCAGTTCATTAAACATATAAGTTGCATCGCAATTTAGCAAACAAAGAGGAAAATACAAGTAATATTCTCAAAATTACATCATTTTCTTCACATATTAGAAAAGAGTTGAAGTATATTGTACGATTATTATTATTATATCTCATTTATACTTTATACTCACGGGAATATTGATAGCTTGATAAGGACAACAGATCTTGCCGAGTCGATTGGTTGGTTTCGAACTGACTTCCTTTTCAACAAACACACGTCGGTGTTGTCGATCCTGAGTCATCTTCGAAAGACGCTTGTCGACCGTGGAACCAAGGAGACTCTGTAATATAAATATATAAATTTAATGATGTTTAGTAGACTCTATATGTGTTACGTGGCAGTTATATTAGATTCTAGCTTGTCCATGAAAAAACCATTTGAAACCTATATGTTGACAAAGAAATCAACCGTGGCTACAAATGTTTATGCTCAACCAACGTCACAAGTTTGAAAGAAATGAGGTAATGTATATATGTATATCTGTGGCAAAACCTTGGAAGGGGCTATTTTCTAGACAGTTTGTATGTATATGAAATAAACCTGGAAAGTTATTACAAAATTGCCTTGTGCGTGTATATATGTTTTATCACTATTTTAAAAAGTTACATTTAACATATTTAATAGCATTCATTTAAATCTCCATTTTCAATCAACCACATTATCTTATGCAGAGGTGCAATAATCGATGAATATATACACTTTAATATTTCTCGAAAAGGTACTTTATAATATGTCTTTCAATTAATCAATATACCTTATGCGGAAGTGGCTCCAGCGGCTGCTTAGCACCGTAGTGGAACGTGACTGAACGAGATTTTAGTGCGTTGTCAGTCGGGACATTTTTGGGTGCGCGCGCAGGCTGTGCCGTCAGAGCTTTGGTCGTCTGGAACAAAATAAAACATGTGACTTATTAGGGTTCAGTCATCGGGCAGCGGCAAATTTGCCGTAGACCCCATAATTTGGTATAAATGATCTGCGGCGTGGCAGCGTGCAATTTGGTATAAATGATCTGCGGCGTGGCGGCATGCCGCTGCCCGATGACTGCACCCTTATAGACAGTATTTACAATTTCAAGATTATGAATTGAAAAAGAGAAATTTATTGTTTTCAATTCTCAAAATGTATCTTTTACAAAATGTCAAATGAATTCCAGATTCATCAAATGTTTTAACTAAACCTAGTTGGAAATAAATATATCGCAAGATATACTCCTCTTCATTTACTAACCCTAACCTCAATACCATCCTCCACTTCTATGCCGCAATTTTCCAAGCTGAAAGTGTTTTCTTTTTAATAACCCTGAATTTAAATTTACCATGGTCGGATACGGCAAATCGGTATCTCCTAATGCATTCTCCTCTGTTCTTGCACCCTCCTTAGCAACGTCCTTAGCAACCCCTTCTAACGCTTCGGTTGCCATGGTATCATCGTCGTTGTTAAGGTCGCAATTTAAAACGCCGAAGTCACTCAGTGTCTCTCCGCGTTCGATGGTTGGGATGGAGAGGCCGGTGCTCTCTCGGATTAACTTGCTTGAGATGGCGGTGGGCGTGCGGGTGTTGGTTTCCACTGGAGTGTAAAAGTGTATATATGCTATGTGTGCTGAGATAACTGAACACAGATACAGAAGATGTAATCCGCAATAGTTTAGTCATTTTTAAAAGACAACTTGTAAGTCATTATTACGTACGAAAGGTAACTTAACCCCAAACTTAAACAAACGTTCATTAAAACACAATCAGTGAGTAACCAACAACTCAATCGAGAAGATGTCGTGCGACGACTTAATCACTTTCTTGACCTCCAGAACAAATAGCCATACTTTATATCGATTTCTCATCCTTAAACGAAGCCACAATAAAAACATGCCATGTCAAGTGAGTTATTATTTTTGGGAAAAATCACCCTTAATGTATTTAATGTTTAAAGTTACATGCTAGTTCTTCATCGGCCGAATCGTCTGCATCCGAATTGACCTCTTTCTCTTCTGCGTCAAAGTCTGGTGGTTGCTCTTGCCAGGTTAGCTTGTTTCGCAGGTTCCATAGTGTTTTCTTAAAATAAAAGTGCGATCAACGGTTTAGACATTATGCAGATTGATGCTCTGTTAAAAACGTATGGAAAATAATTGTACTCATTATACAGAGTTAAAAAGATTATGTGGTGATAAAGCAGTTCATCTTGGATTTCAAATGCATTATATCGATTAATATGCCTTGCTATTATAACAATGCCATTAAATTAAGTAACACATTTTCATTTGAATCGCAATGAAAAAATCCTAAATAAGTAAACCAATTTACTTTGCATTATATCATTCAAGCATGATTGTTTAACCAGTGTATGTACATTAAAACACAGTGTCCTGTTTGACAATCAATACTGCCTATTCGGATATAAGGTTGAGGTCTACCCTATATTTCAGAACATCCATATAACAGGAATGTCCCTAATTATAGTGTCTTCTACCGCTTGATTTCACCTACCTGTCCAAAGACCCCAACCGAAAATCCCTGTAGCGTGAACAACCGAGCTGTTTGATCGGTAGACGCCGTAAGAACAAATTGGCCGCATTCGTGTTGAACGAAAGCCACACTCACAATGGCCGAGTCATGCGCGTGCCACGAGAAGAGGCGGTCGGGGCGCTGGGTGCATCGGTCCTGTTGGATATGGAAGCTAAATTTCAATATTTGAAGTTTAGAAAAGGGAAAGATAATAAAGCATTAATATTATAACCTTTGATGCAACGAGAATAGGTGGTCGGGCGCTGCTACCATCCGGTCTACTAAATAAGGAAGAGAGATGGCTCAGCATTGGGAAAGATCGCTTTTATTCAGCTCGTGAATTGAAATGTTTGCTGGTGATTCTCACTGTCAATATGATTTGAAATCGCCCTGTATGAAGAACATTGTATAAATGATTGGATCGGTTTTTACAATGTTCTTCATACAGGGTGAGTTTAAATCATATTATCCATAAAAAGTATCCTAACCATTCCCTTTGTAACATTCAAAATACTAAATATTAATCAAAGTAGTATTCGAAGCAAAGACTTTTGACCGCTTTAAATTTTTCAAACCTGTTCTCTGTACATGGCACAATATTGTGCAATGTCCCACACGGTGACACGACCCGTTGTGTCTCCTGTTACAAGGAGTGAGTCATCGGCATTCGTGTCCAGACCCAAGATGGATTCGTCTTGAACCTCACAGGCGTAAAATGAACCTGAGGAAAATTCATACAAAAAATAATTTAATGCCACACTCTATTTTTATTTTGCTTCAAGTGGTATAATACAGGCACTCCGGTAATCACATATTGATTTCTCATTGGTTCCTTCAGATATTTACAGACGAATTCAGGATTTATTATTAATAAACGAATATTGAAAGAGCTGCAAATATTGGACCTTGCGTCAGAGTGATAGTTTGAGAATCGGTCTAGCGCAATTATTGCATGCACGCATTAGCAGTTAACTATCTTTCGTAGTGATGGTCAATAATGAAGATTTCATACATAAATTGAGTTAATATAGTATTTCAAATTAGAACGATTTGGAAAGGGGTTTTCACATTTACCAAAAAGACGGTATGCGCACTTTAACAAAATCAAGTACATGTACCTTGATTGTGAAAAGCACCATGGATACTCCAAAAGATGAGCGTTCCCGCTTCACTCGACACAAGAATCGCAGCTTCGTTTCTCTTCTTTTGTGCAGCTCTGGCGCGCAGGAATATGATCTTATCGACAGGAGCGGGTTGCCTAGTAACATAGTTTATGATGCATAACGATGCTGAATAAACATGGAAGTCGGGGAAGCTATGTATAGATATTCACAAAAAGTGCGGTTTCATGCATGACTTCAAAATGTTGAACAAAATAAGGTCTAATTAAAATAGGGGTCCACAATAGGAATAGGACTATATGTATAATATTTCAGACGTCGAATAAAATAAATTGAACGAATGAAAGCTATGTGCATTAGATTATATATGCATATAAAGTAAACCAGATGTGTTTTTAGAATACATATGGCAAAAAATATCATGCATAACATAATTGCATATCTCAACATGAATTATGTGATAACTATAACAAGAAAAATTTCAAACTTAAACAGAAAAGTAATATTTTAACAAACTTAATAAACTAAATACAAAATATAATGATAAAACACACACCCAATTGGCGGTTTGTGACTCTTTCTATGCCGCGAATTCGGTCTTGATGGGCGACTACCAGCACTCAAACGGTTCTGAGTGGCACTTCCGGTATTTCTACTTCCTTGGCTACTCGCGCTGCCATGGTTTGATGAAGGTTGAGATTTGCGTTGATTTGGGTGTTTTTGTTGATTTTGGTAATTTTGAGGGGAGAGTGTAGTGGAGGCACGAGATTGAGCTGAACGGGCGGCGGGGGTGAGGGGCCGAAGATATTGGCCGAGGATAGCAGCGTATAGTTCTTTGCACCTTGTGTATGGGTTTGAGAATAAGAATATATATGGTAATAGGTATCTACTGCATGCAAAATATCAATTCAAAACGTGGTGTTGATAATATCGTACGGCAAACACAAGTTTTAAAATAAAATGAACGGAAAATATGATAAAATATGTTGAGAGCATGCTAAATAACAAAATATGTCGTGTATCATATAAATATGGGTAAAACATGTATATAACGTGCTTTTAACTAGGATAATGATGAGTTGCATGCAATGACATATAAAATTGAATAAAAAAGCTTTAGATTGAAGCACCTTTTTTATTATTTAAGAATACTAGTATATTGAAATTAAATAATGAACCATTTATAACTTTATTAAGCTTTTATACGTGCACATTTGTTTTCAATGGATTTTTCATTTAATCCTTTAATGCACTATCTGAAAACCTACATTTTCAGCTGTTGTCCTTTTCTCAGCTTGACATAGAGATTCCTCGTTTCGATATTCCACACACTGATCTCTCCGTCAAAGGAACACGTGGCAATGAGATAAGGAGGGAGGTGTGCGATTGAGAGCACGTCCTCTTTGTGCATGTGAACGCCTTGCCAGGATGTGTCCGCTTTGACGTGCTGGTTCTGAAGGGAAAAATAAGGTTTAAAAAAAGACAATATAATATATACATGTACTTATATAATATATTTTTCATGTTAAAGGAATACGAAGCAATAAGATACGGAGGGAGGTGTGCTATGGATAAGACGTCTTCCTTGTGCATGTGTACGCCTTGCCAGGACGTGTCGGCTTTGACGTGCTGGTTCTAAGGGAAGAAAGGTTAACCAATAAGAAATATAATTTATAAGTATACAAAATGATGTTTATATATAAAATTGTTGTACTATTGTTCCGGTGTCTGGTTTACGTCATCCATGCGTCCGGCTTGACTGTAGAGTCGTCGCGACGTCATTTGTACGTCCGCGACGAAAAATCACACCCGGAAAATGTTGGCACATGTAGGGCATCTTCACAACGTCCATGGACGTCATGTCAAGTTGGAGACCAACGTTTTTCCACGTGTTTTTTTATGTACAACTCAATTTTTTTTTCTTAAGCAAGCCCCGCTTAGTACTCAAGAAATGCGTTGGAAAACATGGTTTGTCATCGGGAAAAGGCTCGACATATGCGTACAATGTAGCCAGACTCTAATGCACGGTATGCAGTAAAAACAGATAAACCATAACTCACATCTGAATCTGCATCATCATAGACACTGATCATCCTCGACCAACCCACAGCCAAGATTTTCTTTTTGTCGTGCAGTGGTAGAATGCCTGTCACCTCCGATTCGTCTACTGCAGCTAGTTCGCACAGGTTGTGACCGTTCTGAATATTCCAAACCTGGAGTCGGAAGACAAATCTAATTTGATTACATCTATTATGTTTGATTGTGTATTATGCAAGAACCAGCTCACAGCCAAGATCTTCTTCTTGTCGTGTAGCGGAAGAATACCTGTGACTTCTGATTCGTCTACGGCAGCGAGTTCGCACAGATTGTGACCGTTCTGAATATTCCATACCTGGAGTTGGAAAACGAGTTCTATATTAAATACACTATATCTTATTGTCTAAATGTATAAACACGGTCAATACCTAGCTAACATGCATGTAATTAGAGGGGCGCGCTTGCTCTCCTTGTTCGCAATTATACAAGTATGCTATACCACAAATATGCTTAAGGACAAAAGTTCTGCACAACTAAAAGTAAAAATTCATATAAAATTAAGTAATGGATTGATTTTATTCAAATTTTCACATCAGATGGACGTATGTGTTTACAACACTCTCACAAAATTGCATGTTCTTGTTATAGATAGATTTGTCATAAATAGACGTAATATAACACGCTCCGGCATTTTACGATTTCCGGTTTCTAAACTTTACTAACTCATGATGGCTTGTAGCGTGTATGGGTACCCCATACGTTGATCTTTGAGCATATACGTCTCAGCATCGACGTAATCAGTCAATTGAGCTATTACTGACGTATTCAAACCATTAATCTACTGGACGCAGGGGCAATGATACCGCTCTCCCGGTCTTCGGTAGACCCGCTGCCGTGTGTAATTTTGGTACAATAGAAGGCGCGAGTCGTCTCTAAACACAACATCGTTTCATTTTTATCAGACCAGGAAGCTCCGGTGTAGTTTTAGGCCCAATGGAGCTGTAAGCGCTGTCCTCGTTTATCACGTACAGGACCAACGAAGGCGCTACGTAGTCGAATCTAATTTTCGCGCAAACGTCGTAAACCCGTTTGGGAGTTTATGCTCGGATTATGCCGACCATGAATTGTCCCTGCTGTCTGTACGACACTTCAAAGCCTATTTTCAATGTGTGTGGGGCGAATTTCGCGATCCTGATAAGGTTTTGTTAAGGCGCGTTCACCCGAAATAAAAGCGCATAATTCTGGGTGAACAGAAGGGATAAACTACTATGTTTTTATACAAATGTGGCTTCAAGTTTAAAGCGCAAAATGTGTGTTTTGCGCTTTTTTTCGGAGCGGGTGAACGAGCCTTTACTCGCGGTCTACCGGAATATGGACGATCTTGTTTCTTCTAAATTGTTCACTAGACGTTAAACTGTTGTCCGATGGACGTTAAAATGCCTTTCAACAACAATGTGTGAGGCTCCACCCATTAACATGCATATAGCTCGTTCCCTTTCAAATTCGGAAAATCGTGGTACTTTTATCTTAGGTTGCCATCAATTTTTCTTCTTTTCCTAACCCTACCCTTTGTTATACTATACGGCGACATGATTTTCGCCACCATAGATAAAACGTATACGACCAGAGGGCCCTGAATAGTATATATCACATTTGATCGAGTATTGACACTTTGGTACAGAGTATTTATTAATCAATGCACAGTATGGTTGCTGACACTCTGTTACATATACTTGCCAAATTTCATGAAAATTGGGCTGAAATAAATTGATTTATAGAAAAAATAAAAAATGAATAAATGGTGCATCTTTTTTGTCCTTAAGTATAGATAAATTGGCGCCACCTCTCGGTCTGATAGTTTATACTAGGGGCGCCCTAGTTCAATAATTTGTGGATCTGCGCCTGGTTTGCGCCATTAGCATACATTACAGTACCCAAAGATATACCATCCCACAACACTTCATTTTGATAGGGATAGTTTGCAATAGTTTAACAACTAATGTATCGGAAAAACAATAAGCCACCTTCACTTGCTCCTGTAAATAGAGGCTGAATGTGATATGAATCTATTGTTATTATGTCTCATTTTATAGCAAAATTTACCTTAATGGACCCATTGCGCGCCCCAGTGAACAACCGTCTCAGCCCATGATCAAACGTCATACACGTGATTTCATCACTGCCATGTGCGTTTGTGAATAACATGGATTTGGCGCCTGTTTCCAGATCCCACACGCCTACGCTTGAATCATCGGCACCAGTTACGACCTAAAGTAGTACATATTTTATTTATGTTTATAATTTATTATGCATCTATATATCAAACAGCAACGTAACACGGATTTGGCGCCGGTTTCCAAATCCCAGACGCCTACGCTTGAATCATCGGCACCAGTAACGACCTGTTATTTTAGTAATGAACAATATAGCTATTTATGAGCATCACGTTATTCGTTTTCGAAACCAACATCCAAAGAAATTGTTGACAAATTACTATATATATTTCATTTTCAATCATAACAGTCCCTCGACAATGACCAATCGAAAGACGCCCTTTAGTTGGTGACATCAAATGATGTTCTAATTATCGATAGCTTTGAGCGTTTTTCCGACGTTGTTTTACTTGTCTACGTCGGTTGAACGTTCTGCTTACATCCGTTTTGACGTGACGTCAGCGCATTTTTCTTTCTTCTTCCATGGCAAAAATAACAGCATACAAACTTACAATGGGACCAACACCTAAACATGTTATCGACAATCAGGATGTCTTGCTAAATGTGATATACTCACCGTTTGAAAGAGCGGGTTATACAACGCACAGCATAATTGTGTAGCGTGCGATGTAGGTCGGGTGGACCGGGGTGGACCCGTTGTTCCCAGTTTCAGCTGTGCGATGTAGTCGCTTTTAAAATCTCAATTTACTATCTGGTACTCACCGTTTGAAAGAGTGGGTTATACAGAGCACAGCAGAGTTGCGTGGCGTGCGATGTAGGTCGGGTGGACCTTGGAGGACCTGTTGTTCCCAGTTTCAGCTGTGCGATGTAGTCATTGGCGGAGATCAACAAGCACCTGAATAAATAAGAAAAAAAACTATGATTGGACCTCTAAAAAATATTTTATCATTCTTAAGTCAGTGGTTATATTTGAGCAAATAGGCTGCTTTTTTAAAGGCTAGCTGCGCTTATTATGTAAAAGACAGGTTTTTCATAAGCATAAGTAGCGTTTAATTGCTAATAAAACATTTAAGCAAAACATATTGTTTTTCAAAACTTAGAGCAAATGCAATCTATGATTATATTGGTGTTATGTTTTAACCGAAAAGCTTTTTTAAAAGTCGTTTTCTTCTGTACCATTGAGTACTGTTTTTTTTATTGAATTAATTTAAGACAATTGCAATTGTGAAAGGTTATGTCCGCAGCCTTCGGGCTTGGACGTTATTATTTCCCGCCCTTGGGTCAATAACAATTTTAGTAGAGACCCTGTACCTTCGTGAATTATTCTTATTATAACCTATCTTACCTGCCAGGTGTGAGTTGTAAATGCATAGTAAATGCCCCGTACTCGGGCAATCGGCCCATCATGCTGCATGGGTACTTTATGGTGATACTTTGGAGACATACTTGGTCCTTAATGTCCCAGATTTTCAACATCTGAAAAATAGTGTTTGAGCATGAAATATTGTCGAGCTACACACCACCAGCCCAAAAGAAACCCGGTTCGATTTTTACTGGTTGCTTTTAGGAATTCTTTTAGGTTTCACTGGGCATAATAACCAATACACATCATACGTTGTATATCATTTCAATGTATACATTCACATTTTAATCGTTATTTTGAGAACAATGATCAAGCAAATAGGCTTGAATAGCGTGGAAATTCACATACGTATTAAACTGTATAGTTTCATCAATCAAAGGTTACGCAAAGGCTATGAATTTTGCATATTTTCATATAGCTCTCCATTCATTGAAAGGTTCGCAATTAATCAAATCCCTAGCCATAAAACTTACTGCGTCTCTCGAAAAACTAAATATCTGGTTCAGCCCCTCATGTAACTTGACATCCACGATACTCATGTGATGTCCACTCAATATAGCAACCGGTTTGCTGGTGACGTAGGGATTCCAAATGCGAACTAGATGGTCGGTGGAGCCGGTCACCATGACGTTGAGCGATTTCTTGTAGTCGAAGCATTCTACGCCCTATTACATAAACGAGAGGTTAATACACAATAGGCATTAAGACCTTATAAGCATCTTGGTATGAAAGCAATTTCCCGGCTATACGCAAGATGTAATTTATTTAGCTTGGTATATTTTATCTTTAGCTGTATATATCTTGCTACGATATATACAAGCCAGCTGCCAATAGGCGCATGAATCTATTCATAAACTCAAAATTCTAGGCAAAATTAACGGGTATCTTTTTTTTAGTAACAGACCCCATTACCAATCAAACTTAAATTACAATATAATATGTGTGGACAAATACATAGCTGATTAGCAACACAAAGTATTCATCTGATTTATCAAGATACGCTTATCTTTTGTACTCCCTAATGTATTAAGATTTCAATAGACTTCTACCTTGCTGATTTTCCACACATAAGTCTTCTTTTTCCTCTCGATATCGATGATCACAACGGAATTTGAAGGACTAGCGCTGCACGACAAAATGCATTGGTTGTCGGGCTGATACACGACACGACGCACATTCGTTGGGTGAACGTCGCATATTGACACAAAACGACAGAATTTGGCGTGTTGTTTAAGGTCCTAGAATTTACAACATGACAAGGACATTTAAAACACCAAAAAAACAATGCAAGAGTAGCATTATGTAGCAAAATAATATATATTTATATGATGTTTAATCATCAAGTAGTTTTTGGCGTTTTTGAGTTCTCAGGTACTGCGCGATAAAATGCATTGGTTGTCGGGTTGGTACACGACACAACGCACCGTATAAAATGACAGTGTTTAAGTTAAATGTAGCACAGGACAAGAATAATTGGTTGTCAGATTGCTTCAAGATTGCACGACTTGATCGGATCAGGTGTGACGTTTAATTACTTTACGGATTTTTGTTCGAATTTAAATAAATGGATTCATGTCTGAATTCAAATACATGTTTCACATTCAGTTCCTATTAATTTTATCAGGCTTGATTCAGCAGGTTTAATAACACATTTTTTGCGACCATAAATATTCTTAACAATAATATTTACATACCGGGTAGTATATTTTCTGGACGCCATCGTCCTTCTTAAAGGGCGTCTCAAATAGTTGTTGCATTGGTTTAGCGAAGTAGAGCAAGTTGATATTTCCACTTTCGTCACCAAAGATGAGCATGGCTTCGTCTGAAGGAGACTTAAAACATAAAAAAAAACTAAACTAAAACATAAACAGCTCTAGATAAAGTTGATAAAAATATCACAAGAATATATAGACTATAATTTCATAAACGAAAATATAGCGCATTGGTCCCTTTGATATAAGTAGAAATTCTTATATTTATAAAGTCATATATCAATTCCGAAGTCACAATTTATGAAATTTAACATTTATCAAAATATTAGAAATAGTAGTTTGTAAAAGCTTGTGAGGATTATTCAAAATTAAGTTCTATATGAGCACATCAATGTTAGATATTGCATAATGATAAGTAGATTATATTATATGTTAAATGTGTATACAGTGACAATGTTTACTATAACAATTATTTTTGAATTTTTCACAACAACTAAATGATTTAATTTCAATAGTTTTGAAATTACAATTGGATAATACCTCTTTATTGTAGATATACTCTAAACATGTAGGAACATTCGGCAAGCCTGTGAAATAGTTAGAACAAAACATAAGCAATAAGGTTAACGTTAATCAATTGTTAAACAAAATAAACAAACCAAGTTTAGAAAATGTTAACTTGGGGGAGAGGTTAGAGTTAAAATTCAAACTAAGTAGTTCTATTTATTAAATAGCTTTAAATAAAAAAGGGCAACGCAATATTTAGTAAATAATTTGGTAATACATGTAGGTCAGAAGATAACACAAAAATGAAAATATATCAATAAGTAAAAAGGTGGTTATAAATCTTATATTAGAATGGAAACGATTGAACGAATGCTTTGACCAATATGATTTGCTGGGAAGCTCCCAATGTGACAAGGTACAAATATGCTTCATAAAACACAATTTGGTTAGAAACATGTTTATCAATCGACTTCACAATCTTTGAAATTTCTCACTGAAGAGATGAAAATCCTCCACAAACGTGGTCGACGTGACGTCCACAAACCGGATGTCTCTGCCTGTGGTGGCCACGGCGATTTTGCGACTGTTTGGCATGTAAACCGCATCGGTGGTCCAGTAACGGATGCGACGCGCACCTGTAAAATGTAAAAGGTGTGTAATAGAATGTTTTATTTACACTTAGAAACGTTGACACTACATAGCATGTTCTTTGGTACCGAAGGGTCTAATCGGATTAGTGTCCTGAGTGTAAGGGGGTTGAAGGATTATGTTGAGGGGCAATATATTTGGTCATGTATATAGAGAAAAATAAAGGGGTTGAGAGTCATGACGTCACAGGGTGCTCCGAGGGGTGCTGCATTGCTCTATTCATAGAACAATGGGGTCATTCAGGGTGAGGACTGGACCTGGTCGTGGATCGAGAACGTATGTAAAACGTTTGTGTCACGTGATGAGGGTTGGGACAATTTCATGGCCGTGGAGGGTAGGGTCTGGACAAAACTTGTCGTGGATCTATATCAGCCAATCAGAATAGGGTTCAGGGTTGGGACATTTTGATGACCCTGGATTTTGGTCGGGGTCGGTACAAACCTTGTCGTGGCTTTATAACAGCCAATCAGAATAGAGAAATGCGTGCCATATAAAAAGAAAAACTGTTAACCTAACGGATCATTTGCAATAGAAGCTTTGGAGAAACAACAAGATAACCGCATAAACGTATTTTTAAAGCAGTCAAAATGAGCGAAACAATCAAACAGAAAGGTAAGTTAGTATTCGTTATTTAATAAACCTTAAC
>LQRL01061582.1:3545-20420 GCA_001703475.1 Hydroides elegans | reverse complement strand
ACTGCTTGGATCCACAACAGGGAAATTATACCCAAATAATTTATGTCATATGAACAAGAAACGCCTGGTAGAGCTTCACCTTATATTTGCTTTAATTTATAGAATTAATAGTAAAATTTAGAAGAGCCAATTTTATAAGAAGGTGTTCCTATCTTTAGAGAGCCTAAAGTTTTCCGTCATGGGGACGGAATTCCGTCCTGGCGAAGTTCGATGTGGGTCATTTTTGAGATCCATGCAAATCCGTTGAGAACTCAAAACACGTTTATTGGGAGGGGGGTCTGACGTCGGATGGATTCGACGAGACTTATGTCACAGGCTCAAAAAAAATCATTCGCGCCTTCGGCGCTTGTATAATGGCTGACTTTGTGGCCATCTTAACAAGTTGTGATTACATAACAGAAGCCCAACCCCCATCCAAATCCCGTATAAAACAGAACATTCATAATGAATTTCAACATAAATGGATATCACAAATCAAAGACTTAACAGTCCAAGGACGCTTCCTCGAACAATCACACCTATCCTGGCGAAGCCTGATCTACGACCTCCCACGCGGCATACTACAGTTTGCCATAAATGCCACCATTGATACGCTAGCCACCAATGCCAACCTCAAAAGATGGGGAAATAAAACCAATTCAAACTGTAAATGTGGTCAAAAAGGAACGCTACATCACATTTTGAACAATTGCCCTAATATGCTAGAACGATATGGATGGCGACACGACTCTATCCTCCGAACCATCTACTCGCATATCTCAACCGACCCGTCAATCGAAACCTTCGTTGACCTGCCTAATCATATGTTAGGTGTATCAACCATACCAACGGATAATAATCACAAATCTACGACCTGACCTGGTTATTTTGAACAGAAGTGAAAAAGCCATAACTCTATTTGAACTGTCTGTTCCGTTTGAGACCAATATTACCGCAACCCATTTGCGAAAAGTTCAGAGATACGAAAAGTTGATTTATGACCTGGAAAACTCTGGTTATAACGTGTCATATTATGCATTTGGAATTGGTTCTCGAGGTTTTATAAACAAAGAAAATCTAGCAAGACTCAAGTCAGTGTTTCATAAATATAGTAAAGGTAAAAATCACAACGAAATCAGAAAATGTATAATGAAAATATCACTACTTTGTTCTTTTGTTATATACCATTCAAAGTTCGACGAACACTGGATCCAGCCTGCCTACGTTAAATTTGATATACCATAATTAACAACAGCGTGTCTGCGTAGAATGCATCGTTTTTGTAATGTACATTATAATAATGTTTAGCGCTCTACCGTCTGATTTTTGCTACATAAACTCTTTATTGTATATTGCTTATTATGTCAACACAGTATATAAATGTGAAACATGCAATAAAGAAAGGAAACAGAAGCCCAACAACACAGCTCCTCATTTTATGCGATATGTATTAAAATGTAATTTTGCTAAAATAGGTCGTTTTCTAACCAGGTATAACTGAGGCGTTTTTAAAAATATAATAATTATAAAATCACTGTTGGTAAGCCCAGTCCTTCTAGAGGTATGTCCAGAACTCGAATTTGTTCACCGGGGTTCACCAGGTTCGCTAGGTTCACCAAACACTTTTATAGAATATATATAAAAGCGTGGTGCATGTTAGGTGTATCACCAGTGAATGGTAACACAATACCGGTTCGCAACGTTCGCTAGGTTCACCAGTGAATGGTAGCACAATACCCGTTCACTACGTTTGCTAGGTTCACCAGTGATTGGTAGCACAATACCCGTTTACTACGTTCGCTAGGTTCACCAGTAAATGGTAGCACAATACCCGTTCGCTGCGTTTGCTAGTTATTCAAATGCAAACTAACATGTAATTGCGAACCATTTTCTTGCCTTTTTTTCATCATGATAACAACAACATTTGAATACGGGTTCAATGCAATGTACTTAACATATACAACCCTTTTTCTTGAATAACAATGTACAATAGACTGTGTATTTAATAATGAGTATATGACAAGATATCAAGTTATTGAAAATACAATATATTTTATAAATTAAGTGCATACTTTTTTAATATGTTCGTCTACTCAACTTAATATTTAAAAAACTTGATCAACCATTAAAACATTCAATTTTAATGTGAATGAAAAAATAATGGCAAAACACCATCTGTATATTTTGATAATAGGTGCTTTAATTTATACCCTTTTATTACTATTGCCTGATATATCAATTTTCTTGTTTCTTATTTCATTCATATTTAATTATCATCTTATGATAAGTAATAATATTTTCTATAGAAAACACCCGAAAATCACTGTAAATTATTTATTGCGTCACGAATGCTAAACGCTGTGACGAAAACAAACATGACATTTAGCTAGGAAACGTATTGTGACGCAATAATTATGTATGTCATTCTTTCGCTTCATGCTTTGGTGAGAACGGGGCCTCGACTCGGTTCATTGGTGAACGTAGCGAACGAAGCGAACCATAGATTTGACCAGGTTCACCGGTGAACCTAGCGAACCTAGTTAACGCCAGTGAACATTATCTAGTCCTGGACATGAATGTCCTTCTAGTCTCTCATCATATAAGTTTCATATAATAATTATATGCTAAACCCGCTAAATCAAGGCGTCAAACTAACCCACCCTCCTCCTGTCAAATATATCTCCAACAGTGTCTTGACCCAGACTGTGGGAAAATAGCCCTTTCTTTAATTTCTCTTTAATCTCCCCAAGACGAGCGATGTGATCACTAAAATGCTCACGAGACATTCTGAACACATTACCGTTACATAACTATGGATGTGCATAATGAGATGGTTTTACATTAAGTGATGACATAATTAGGATGTGAGCCTGCCGCTCTGACCAAATAGGTGTACTGAAAGTGGTGAAGGCAAAATAAGAAGCATCCTAACACTCCTCATTCATAAATGATTTCACGCAAAAAAATCTGAGTTTTTATAGTGTTTCTCTTACATCGAAACTGAAAACGAACCTCTTTCAAATGGCCGCAATTATCAGGGTGACTAGCGTCAGGAAAAATCAGAGAATTTCGAAATCCGTTTTAAATTAAAGGAATCGGGAAAACATTTTCTTATAAAATTTTGGCTCGCGCCCTCGGCGCTCGGAGTTTTACTATTAGTTTTGAATTAAGGTTTGATATGAAGGCCAATGAAAATCAGGGATAAATCAAGGAATTTGAAACTGATTGGATTTCAGATCGGGCTATTAGATAGTTAAAATATATCATATAGAGCTTGCCATGAATACAAATTTCCTGTGGAAAAAAACACCGACCTTTGGGGGTATTTTCAAGAGGAAGCACATTTTCCGTCCTGGCATCATATCCCAACTGTAACCCCTGTCTTTGTAGCTAGCTGGCCTCATTGCGCCACCTAGGCAGCTAGAATCCGGTGTGGGACACCTTTTGTGAAAAGTGAAAATCGAAATACTTATATGTTATTCCAATTTTTAGTAAAATGTCTTTTAAAAGCGCCTAGCTGTATTTTTTAGGGAAAAAAAATACGTTAACCTTTTCAACTGGATTGGTGAAAAATAGAGATTTATTGAAAAAAAGCTGTTCCCTAAAATTCTTGTAGCTAGATCGCATTTATCGAAAGTTTGTAGCTAAATTAATTTTGAAAAGGAACACCTTTTTTTAGGAACACCTAGTGCGGGGCTCTTCAATTGTACACTATGATAGCTTAATATCAAGTTTTTGAAAAAAAATATTTGTCAGGATTTTCTCTCGATTTTATCACATAGACTACCCTGTTTTTCCTTAATCCCTTGACATATGTACACTTTTCGGACGATTGTTTGACACCTTTTCTATTAAAAAAAAAAACACTTTTATCACAATTAATTAGCTTAAGAGGAAAGTAAAGGAAGGTTCCAGGGTATTTAGTGAGCACCCCAAGATAAATTCTCAAAATTTGCAGAAACAAGATACGTTCTGATCCGATTATCTAAACATCGTCAGCAGTTTTTGATTTATAAGATATGTATAATTTTGAAAATTCAATTTAGTATAAACGAGGTCAAGTTTGAAATATTCAATGCTGTTCTTGCTTTCCAGCGACAACTCACCTAAAATGTTGTTTGTTTTTTTTTTCAAAAGTTGGGTACTTTTCTAAGGATCTGTGTGTATACACATTAATGATGTGTATCGTAAAAAACCCCATTGTTCATAAAGTGCGCCACATACAATATTGACGTATTAATCACGCTTTTTATTGGCGGTTGCTACGATTCCAAGTATAGACGGGCGTGCTTCGCAAACAGTAAGTGTCATAGAATAAGAATTCTCTGAATGAAATATATTTCTTTAAAAAGGCTTGTCATCAAATATTCCAGCAATTTGTAATAAATCGAATGTGGATAGGTATATGAATTTAATATCAAAATTCGTACTCCTTTTGGGCATTTGCTTGATTTTTCAGGAGCACCCAACCGCAGTCAGGTCAGGCGAAGCTAACTAGTGTTATTAACTCCAGTACTGAGAACAGACGGATACAGGGAATAATGAAACAATCACTTTATCTAAATGAAAACAAAACTGCCTAAAGAATGATATCTCGAATGTTATCTTTAAGCGAGAACCATTTTCTTTGAATATTTGAACCGCATTTTCATACGAACTGGTATTTTTTGTATATGATAAGTAATTTGATGATATTATAGGCATTTATATATATGGCATTTTTGCCAGAAATGTTTTTTCTACTACATGCAATAGGGACAGTTTAAGATGGATCAGGAGTATTTTGTAATGTTGAAGCAAGATGATGGCTTTTCACGTGTTGTGTGGATCATTTTATTTACAGATTAACCATTATGAATGTGACACAACATATTTTGCTCCTAAATAACCGTCACGGGCTCGTCACATCAGCTGACAACGCATGTAAATTCGTATGTAAACATTATATATTGCGAGGAAGGTCATTTTAGCTCTGCCAGTTAGAGTGTGGAATTATTTGTGCATGCGTGAATGTTATTGGCATCGATAAGGAATCCGTTGTTTCGTGTTTCATGATTTGGGTTTATCGAATCGAAATGCATCTCGCGATCAGATAATGCCTGATTGTCGCGCGTTGAGATGCATGAGATGAAGGCACAATGTCGACGCATATAAAACGCAGCTCTCAATCAATAAAACTTACGGATTATTTAAGCTCTGATTGTAACAGTGATGAATTATGTATGCACGCTCCAAACCAAAATATTTCAGCTCGAAACATACAAAACACAAATTTATCAAAATAAAATTATTTATGGTACTATATTATGTCGTTTATTCCTCAAAACCGAGTTAAATGAACTGTTCCAATCAAATATAGTGCAAACAAATTAAATTGACCCTTATGTTTTCTCAGTAAAAAAATAGCATCTTGTATCATTATATTAATGTACTTAAATCACACTTTTGTGCAAGACAAGAATATGGGGAAAGCAATGTGGTAAGTTCTCTACACCGATGACGTGCAAAAAACTCGAGACGCGAGACGCGATTATTAGCCTTATACACTGACGCAAAGTAAAAACGCAAGTGTAAATTCAACATTATTTATTTTAAAGAATATAAGGCGTACCTTTCTGAAATTTTGACACAATATTTCTTTATATATTGGGCATCTTATCCAAAAATACTAAACGCATCGACAATATTTAAGTTATCCTAATTATCGATCGTTTCATGTGATGACGCGAATCTTCCAAATCAGTATCTTGTATGACCTCCGCGAGCCGCAATCAGGACCCGTACACGTCGCGGCATCGATGTAATCAGTCTATTTATCCTCCATTGAGGTATCAGTGGCCATTCCTCGATGAGCGCTTGTCTCAGTTCGGCATGAGACTGCGGGGGTGGGGTTCTGGCGCGAACCCTCCGATCGAGCGTATCCCACAGATGTTCGATCGGATTCATGTCGGATGAATTCGGAGGCCAGTCTAGGGTTTGCACGTTGTTATTCCGAAGAATATACATACAAATCCAGCTATGTGCGTTCGCGCATTATCCTGCATAAAAATGACCTGACGGTCGTGTGTACATTATGGTACGATATGGCCTTCTAGGATGGTATCTGCGTAGCGCGCAGCAGTTAAGTTTCCTTGAATGACAAGGAGGGGTGATCTCCAACCAAATCTGATGGGATACCATACCATCACACTTCCTCCTCCGAACCTATCCACTTCGTGAACGCACGGTCTAGCAAATCTTTCGCCTCGTCGCCGAAACACTCTGCTGCGGCCTTCATGCCGAAAAAAGCTGAAACCTCGACTCGTCTGAGAACACAACCCTTCTCCACATATGTAATGGCCATCGATTTCCGGAATGATTGGTTGCCCGAACCCTTAGCGTACGCTGCCGACGGTTGTTAAGAACAGGTCCAACGTAGGTCCTATGAGGGCGAATCCCATGTTCCCGCAGTCGATTTGATACTGTGTGCCGACTGATGCGGTCATTATGTCTACCTAGGGGTGACATGTACCGTGGCTGTTGCGGTGAGAAACCGATTCCGCACATGCACCGTTCGAATCGCGCGATCTTGTGCGGCCGTCGTTACCCGTGGTTGACCAGATCGCGGGCGATCCTGTACAGAGCCAGTCTATAAATGCCGCTGCTGCAGTCTCTTAACGGTTGACAAAATCACTCCAAATCTTCTGGCGACGTCACTTGGTAAACAGCCATCCCACATGTCGATGGCTTGCCATCTTTCATGTTCCGAAAGCTATGGCATTTTGATTTGTGGATATTTTGACTTCGTTCTATTTGCAAAGCTCCCGATTTTCCTTATACAAGCCTTCCACGTTGTTCTCAACTATATTGAAACAATAGACCTACCCGCCATTTGTCTATATGTGCGATATATCTATTGTTCAGTTTACTCAAAGACGGTTAAACCTATTGGTGTGGGACTACCTATAGAGTTGTAGGTAATAGAGTTAAACATGTGGTATAAAATACACGTTTGTAGCCATAATAATAAAAATATTACAATACAAAAATACACTTGCGTTTTAACTTTGCGTCAGTATATTTTAAATTAATGCACAGAATAGTAAATACTAATTCAAACCTTATGAAATGGAACATTATACAGAATCGATACTGTACACTTTGCAGCTAAACAGGATATATGAACTAAAACACGCATTAATTGAATGTTCTTAAACAAAAAATGACAATATTCCGGATTATTGAGATCCAGAGCGGACTTTGGCCGAAAGCATTAATCCAACAAATTTTATTTTTGGAATAAATAAGTTGATCAATCATATCTTGCTTATAATTGCACAATTTACATTCCGCGCAAGAGGTGACGCATGTAGGTTTTCAATTAACAATTTAAAAACCGAAATCTTGCTCATGATCCTTAGTAATGAAAAGTATCAAAGAGGAACTGTATTTGAATGTAAATAGGCACTACATCCAGCCCTTATCAATGAAAGTATACAGTTTTGGGTCTAAATGTTAATTACAATTGATTTACTTTAGCTAAATTATACGCATTATTTATGTTTTATACTATAAGTGAACGATATTTATAACAAGCTTGAAACGGTGCTGCGTCACCAGGTAAAGTAATCCATGATTTTTTGGGTGCTGCGTCACATATATATTCATGTTGTAAACAAGTCTCTTGTCGAGCGAATGTATTTAGTAACAAAGTCTGTAACAATGAGAAGTAGCGTGCCGTATTTTGTTCTATGTTCAGGTATATGGAAAATGTGAATAAAAAGCCTTTAAAAATACGGTCAATTTAAGTTATCCGCATTTAATTGGTTACCATTTGTGAAGAATTGCTTCTATTTTTTCTTATACCGACACATAGGATCCAAACTATATAAATATTGGCTTGGTTCATAATTTATTTTGCAAAGTGAGACAGTGTTACCCATTAACCTAATATTATGAAGACAGGACTGCTATTATCCTCTGATCCTTAAACTAATCCTTAAAGTTGATAAGCTTCACCCTCCAAACTCTTCCTAAAGGTTGAACCAAATTTGTTCATTATCCTAATCTGTAAGTTTCATCCTTATCCTCAAACTTAATTTCGTAATTCAGCTATTTAACACCTTTATTAAGGCGGATTTTTATTAATAGCATTTATAATTATTAGGTGTCCAGCAACTTAAATCATGGTCATCTGATATCCAATTTTATAACGTAAATCTTTTATAACGGAATTAAAAATCAAATTTCGAACAAACTATTTTAATCATCAAACATCAATATTTAAGTTAGTAATATAGATCCAGGACGTAACGATAAACCATCGTGATCAAAAATAATACATTCAAAACAAATCATGTTTTATAACTAACTTAATTCAAATTTGTTTCAGATGGTTATTTATGGCATTATGTTTTTATTTTATTATAGCTTAATTAGCGTGTCCAAATACTATATCTAAATAATAAATTTGTCAGAAATAAAAGGTCAGATTGGGATCTAGAGATCGGAGCAGCAACCAATCTAGGAGATGGCGCATCGAAAAGAGAGACACTCTTGGTCTCGTGCTGAAGTCACACAGTCTGGTACCTAGTGGCAGCTGTGGCTACGTGAGTGGCAAAAACGGAATTGGCACTGTGCAGGCGCATAAGGAAACAGTGGCTAGTCACCGCGGAGGAGATTAGGGCCTCATCGTGTATATATCCTGGTGTTAGCCATGGACAGTAGAGTAGATAGAATAAGTAATTTCGATGAACAAGGACCCCATGCTAGCGTCTCCTCTGTATATATCAACAGGAATGATGGCAATCTTAGGCCGAGAACCAACAGTTTGTTAGACAACCATGAATACGAGATCTAGATACGAGATAGATTGAGATCTACATAGTGGAAGGTCAATGCCTGACAGAGTTGGTCTGAAATCCAGAAAGGCCGCCATAAAGATAGCAACATGGAACGTCAGAAAAATGTACCGAAAAGGAAAAATAGATAACGCGATTCAAGAAATGAAGTCAATGAACTTGGATATTCTAGGAGTATCGGAAATGAGATGGACGGAGAGCGGCAAAATGAGGAAAAAAGTGGCTACACAATAGTATTCTTCGGACACGAAAAAGAACATAAGAATGGAACAGGATTCATCATGAAGGAAAATATTTCTAAAGCCCTTATGGGATTCTGGCCAATTTCGGATAAAAGTATTCTTATAAAGCTGGAAGGCAAACCATTCAACATATCAATTATTAAAATATATGCTCCAACCCAAGACCACGGAGATGAAGAAGTAGAAGCATTCTATGAAGAAATCGAAAAAGCGATAAAAATTGTCAAGTCAGACGAAGTGCTGATCGTCATGGGCGACTGGAACGCGAAAGTGGGAAGCGACCCAGTTCCAGATGTAATTGGAAGGCTTAGACTAGGTGATCAAAACGAAAGAGGACAGCGCCTTCAACAATTTTGCTTGGAGAATCGACTAGTGATCTCCAATACATTCTTTCAACAAAGTGCAAGAAAGACCTACACTCCAAAGAGCCCTGGGGACATGTTCCGAAACCAAATAGACTTCATACCAGGGGTGTACGTTTACCGAAAATCGACGGTCGCGCAAGCGCGACCGTCATTCAAAACAACACTCGCGCGGGCAAATCGAAAGTTGCGCGATATTTTAACTTGAAAATAACATCTTCTTAAATGCGAGTGCCGAAGGCGCGAGCGCAATTTTTTATATATCTAACAAGAAAGCTTTCTGCACCGTGTGTTTTTCTATTAAAATGAGATTCGCACTAGCGCGAGTGTCGTCTAAAACGACATTCGGACGAAACGACTGTCGCATATGCGACCGTGCGACCGCTAAGGACCCCTGACATATAAATAAGAAGCAGGTTCAAGAACGCAGTAAAGCAAGTCAAAACCTAACCAGGGGCGGACAATGGGTCTGACCACGTCCCTGTCACTTGTAAGATACACATAAAAGTGAAAAAAAAAACACAAAAACCTGCGATCAAAGAACAACATGATTTGAACAAGCTTAGAGACGAGAGAACCTGAATATAGTTCAACGTGGAAATCAAGAATTACTCTGACGCTCTAAAACAGAAGAAACAGAACAGCAACCGGAGGCAAAGATAGACGAGGAATGGCAACATCTCACATGTGGCATAATATCTGCATCCGAAAAATGCCTTCCTAAGAAAACGAAAAATAGTATAAAAGAGTCGATGACAGAGGAATTTCTAGAAAATTGGAGGAAAGTAAACCTCACAAAAATGAAAAAAGAAATACCAATCACTGGACCGTGAAATACATAAGATGTGCAGGAACGAAAAAGAAGAATGGATCAACAAAAATTGTGCCGAAATAGAAGAGCTCAAAGCACAACATAAAACAAGACAAATTTATGAAAAAGTCAAATAAGTCACTGGGACAAAGAGGAGACAAAGAAGAAAACAGCTGCATTACAAATAAGGGGATAGACCGGTGTTATTTGATCAGCAAGAAATCCAAGATAGATGGAAAGAGTATATAGAAGAGCTTTTCAAAGATGAGAGAGGAGAAATTCCACAAATGGATAATGCAGAAGGTCCTATAATCATTAAGGAGGAAGTCTAAAAAGCCATTAATTCCCTTAGACCTGGAAAGGCTCCTGAAGACGATGCCATTTCGACCGAGATGCTTCAGCATTAGAAGAGATTGGTTTAAAAAAGATAACCGAGCTGCGTAACAAGATCTACGACACGGGTTATATGCCAGATGACATGAAAAATTCAACATTTATCCCTTTACATAAGAAGCCAAAAGCCGCAAACTTCACGGAATTCAAAACCATCAGCCTTACAAACATGTGACCAAAATACTGCTTAAGATAATCCTGTAACGAAACAGCGCAGCGATAGACCGAGCAATAGGCGAAAATCAGAGTGAATTTAGGAAAGGAAAGGGCACCCGCGAAGGCATTTTCAATCTAAGAACAATAAGTGAAAAATAATTGGAAAAGCAGAAAGATCTATACATGTGTTTCATAGACTATGAGAAGGCGTACAACAGAGTCAACCACGAGAAACTTATAGAAAAACTCAAGCTAGCTTGGCTCGACCGGAAAGATATAAGAATAAAGCCAGGCTATACTGGGAGCAGGCAGCAGTTGTACGGACCGAGCAGGGAAACTCTAAAGGAATCGAAATAAGAAGAGGGACAATACAGGGATGTGTACTATCGCCGTATCTCTTTAATCTGTTTACTGAGCTCATTTTCAGAGTGATGGAAAATGAAGATGAGGGAGTTTCGGTCGTTGGTAGAAGAATTAGCAACTTGAGGTATGCCGATGCCACAGCAATTGCCGCAGAAAATGAAAAAAAAACAATTACAAACACTAGATGAAAGAGTAAATGAAGACGGTAAACACTTTGGTATGAAAATGAATACCAAAAAGAGAAAAACAATGGTGATATGCAAGAAAAAGTAAATACCCAATGTGAAGATCGAATTGGATGGGTAAGAGATTGAGCTGGTCCGCAAGTTTGGACCATCAGCAAAATATCGCAGCAGCGCTTAGAAGCCTTCGAAATGTGGACACTGAGGCGAATGATAAGAATAAGCTGGACAAGACGTGTCACGAACGAAGAGGTGTTACGATATGCAGGAACGAGCAGGTCATTGCTCGACACCATTTAAATTAGAAAGCTATCGTTTTTCGGGCACATCATGAGGCACGATTCTCTATAGCGCAACCTGTTTGAGAGCATGGTGGAGGACAAACGAGGAAGAGGGAGACCAAGATTGCAGTGGAGTGACAATATCACCCAACCGACTGGTCTCACCTTCTTGGACGCCAAGCGAGCCGTTCAAGACAGGAGAAGATGGAGATCCATAGCAGGCAACGTCAATCGACACGCCACGCGGTAAGGTAAGATAAATAAATCAAATCATTGAATTCCAATGAAATCTTACTCAAATCAATAATGAGTCAACAAGCCTACAACAACGTTAGTCTAAGCAATCGATACTTTCTATACAGTTTTTATGGATACCTATTTTGCTACCATAAAGTTGAATCCTTAGGTTTTATGCAATAATGCTGATTTGGAAACACATGTGACAATGAAATACGTAGATTTTTTTTCATCTGGATATAGAGTTCATTCCCTATTGCAAATTGGATTATGCCATAAAGATAAAAGGGTGATAACAAGAATGGAGCCTATACATTTTTATGTGAACCTGTTCAAGCCCCGATAGTATTTATATACATGTTTATCCATTATATTATGATTATCGTTTTATGACGATTTACTTATAAGGATTTATGGCACATTACTCAGAAATAAGGTTGGCATCGAACTAAACAATAGTCATAGAGAGTAGCTATTTCAAAAATGTTCAATTAAAGAATAGAAAGAATGAAACATAACAGTTTTGATCATGTTTTTATTATTTTAAAATGAGTCGCAGTGTTTGACATTCAGCCCAAAAGATTAGTCGCGCACGCCAAAGAGTTAGTCTCGCAGTATTATATATATGATGACGGTGATAATGCGATCAATGATCATTTTTTAAAACTTTTCTTGCACTAAATATGTCTCAATCTATAGACGTGGATCGCTCTGATATTGTCTCGGCATATTGCAGACTGTTTCTAAGCTCGTTCGTTTCTTGCTCGTTCAAAGATCAGTCGGAATCGTTTTCATAGTCGTCCTCAGAATCAGGGATATTGTGGTGCTTTCAACCCCGGTGCTGCTGTTGGTGGTTTTTGGCGCATCCTTAAAAAGAGGCGTCTTGCTCTGCCTTTCCCGCCAAACCAACTTTCAATGGCTGGAATCGGATCGAATTCATCGATATTCGCTGAAGACATCTTGTTGTTCAGGCTATCGTTAGAAAAAACGTTTACGTTGATTTGTCTTGACTAGCTTTAGCTAAATCCCCGTTCGACTTCGGCGCGTGATTGCGGAACACTCAACAGCAAATCGATGGCCGCCAAAATATTTGAAGGCCTTCTTTGTATCTTATGTGTGACACCGCTTAGCTGCTCGAAGGATTTTAAACAAATTAATCAGATAATCAGATATGTACTGCTTTCAGGGATATGATGTATAAATTGGATGTGGAGCCGGACATAACTAAGAGGAAACTATATATTTATATATATATGGAAACTTCATACATCTTTGATTTCTGAGACAGGAACTCAGAAATCAAATGACTCACTCACACCCAAGGCTTTACAGAGACATTCTTTGTAGTGTTTATCTTCTTTGCTGTAATTCTTTAAAAAACGATATCATTACCTGAAATTATTTTGCAATACTTTATGACAGCTAAAAACAGCATCCTAGCAAAAATAATCTATGTTTTATTTTGCATTGGTGGAAATAGAAAAGGGAGATTTTTGGCTATTTCCTTCACTGCAGGGAACCTTCAGGTCCACCACTCGGGCAGAAGACAGGACTTTTTAGTAAATCTATTTTCAAGAGATAAGATGAGAATATCTAGAAAGGCTTGTTTCTGATTTTTTATGGACAAGGATCCTTTTAACTTCTGGCCGTGATTTTCGCTTTTGCCCACCACCTGTGCGGGACTGATCTCATTACTGTTGATTATAACAAACATTTATAAAACATCAATAAATAATAACCTTTCATTTTATTTATGTTATTGCACGTACATGAGTGGGTATATGTGTGCGTGTACATGCAACTGCTTGTATTAATTTGGGTACATGAACACATGTAAACATACAAATTTCTTTTACATAATTATATTTTTGCTATGTGACATATTTTGTCTAAATTAATACATGGTCTTGAAACTCTTCAATATCTTAGATGTGGTTTCGACCTGGTTCATGACCTTAGAAACTGTGATTTCTAACTGATGGCATGCCAGAGACAGGGATCTCGGTTGAGAGGTAACATCCATCAACAAATGGCTGAACAGAACAATTTTGGCGTCTGTCATCAGCTTTAAAAGATCGTGCCTGCTTTAGAATTCCTTGCTGAAGTGGATGTTAGGAAAGAACATATTTATATTTTATTGCGATTAATTCTATCAAATAAAACACTATTGTATATGTTTGAAAACAATTTGATAGCGTTTGATTGTGAGTGGAGTAAGGGTGGTTGTGTGTCGGGAAGGGGGTATGGTCAATGGTTTAAGATATACAATGTTAATGTATGGATGACGTCAGAGGGAATGGCACGTAAAGAAATGATAAGTGTTGCAGAAGTATTGTTGAAGTATTGTAGGATCTCCAATCTGACATTGTTGAACTGCGCGAAAGACATGCCCCACCCCTCTTGTGACACCGACGCGCATAGGTATCCTCGACTTCATTCCACACGCAACGAAAATTGTTTTGAGTAATAACCGGTTCAATGTGCTCTTTTTGTAATAGAAATACAAAATAACAAGAAAATCAGACATGATCTTTTCAGACAAGCCATTTTTCTTTAAAGCTCAATTCCAAACGATGGGCCATGCAGTGAACGCTCACAAAATGGGGGACTTCTCGTTTCAACAAGAAATCTATTTTCAGCACAAGCCATGGCAGCGGCTCGCAGATCCCAGAGCAATGACCCTGTATTGAAGTCATCCCAAGATATGCCCCGGTAACGTTCAGCACAATCCTAAAAGCCTTGTAAATAGTGTCTGCTGTTCCGCGTTCAACAGATATGACCCCCTATGAACTGTGTATGTATCGAACCTGCCGAACTAAACCGAAACAGTTTCTGCTCGATGATAGCCGAGTCTGTCAAACAGTCAAGAAATGGAGACAAAACTCTTGCTGATTGCACTTGTGACCACATGATGTCCCTTTCGTAATCAGTAATAGCCTCCTAAACAGTATTCGCGTACTTGGGCGTAACTTGCAAACGTCGAGGCCTTTTCTTGTTTAGATTTGCCTTCCAAGCGTAATCTGATATAGGCCGACTTTGCACTGCAACCACATGAGCATTTCTGAATAAAAGTGACAGTTTGTTTTACCACAATCCGATTTAGCTGAACGATCATTTTTTATGCAAGTGCCTCATTTGGTTTATTTTTTGCTGCCATGATTGCTATTGCTTGGATATGGTTGGTGTTTTTGGAATGCACAATGGCGTCCTGTTTACTGCTTGAACTACCATTCACAAACGATTTTTTGACCGCAATATTTGGTTTGATTTCAGAGGTATCTATGCAAGTTATACACATAATCTTCTTTTCATTTCCCTCAATTCTCTAGCGAAACCAAGTGTGTTTCTAGCTCCAGGCTCCCATGTTGTTGATGTGAATTTTAGATTTCGATTGGGTTCCGCTCTTAGATTCTGGCGGATCTTTGGCGAAAACAGAAAAAGCTTAGATTGTTTTATAAATGGATAATAAGGAATGTTTTATATAAATGAAAAATGTAGGAACGAGGACAAAAACAGTTTGAAACACTTATGTGAGAGGAAAACTTTGCTCGCCGGAACGCCTGTGTTTACTTGATTTGATAGGATCACATATTTTGGAGCGTTAGGGTCATCATTTAAAAACTCTATTAAAATTATCTGACACCATTTAAAACTTCAGATTCCAATTTACTCATGATTTGGCCGGTTCATCGCTATCAGGGTTGTTGTATTTCTCTTCCGTTCGTTTTGTAGATAAAAACTTCAAATAGATGATTGCGAAGCCCTGTTGTGTCTTAAAGTGTATGCATCTGGATCTGGAAGTAACACGTGTGAATCGAAATGAGCGACATAAATTAAATGCATTTGTTCTATTTTTCTATGTATAAAATTGATTATCTGTATAAAATGGTGTGAAATAATGGACATAAATAAGGATCCTACAATAGTTCCTACTGTGCTTTCTATCTTTTGCTCTCGCAATGTGCTCTGAGTTCGTTATATTTTGTTTTCTTTCTTTTATACGCGGCTTTTATGCTTATTTCCAAGGGTTTTGTCAATTCAATTATGATGACCTGTTTCGTTCTCGTCGACCATATCACTATATCCACTTGCAGTATCGTGTAAACGATTTCCTCCGGAAACTTCAGGTTGAACTTCATCTGCCATTCGCTTGCCGTTGCCAATATTCCGAAGTGCTCTTGTGTCTTTTTCAGGGCTTCTCCTGCTTAAACAAAATGTACAAGTCTTTGATTGTTTTGTGCATCCTGATAGGATCTTAGACTGACGCCAGGGTCTCTAGCACTTTAATGTGTCTTAATCGGCACCGGCTCTGTGTCAGCGCGGTTTTGCACATGCTCTAGTATTTTTTTCGCTTGCACAATTCACAGTTGTCATTTCATTTGTGTATCACCTCTTTGGTTTCACATGGGCGGAAAGTTGGTCATAGACACTTCGTAACCAGAATCCTAGCTGCAATGGCTCTTTCTTTAATATATCCTCCCGCGCTAATTCGCCCAGGCACCTTGTGTGTTTAGCGATATTGCTTTTGCTTTCGACTGATATTCTTCACTCTCTCGTTCTTATCTCTGAATTATTTTGTGTCTCTCTTTCTTATAATCATCATCTTGTGTCTCTCTTTTCATATAATCATCATCATCATCATCATCATTATTATCAGCATCAACATCATCATCATCATCATCATCAATCTTCTATAAGGCGCATATTACACCTATGTGCTTCAATATGTATGAAAATATATCAGTTAACTGTACGATTACCTAAAAAGATATTATTAAGTTTATTTTTTAATAGCGGGAACGAGATCTGTTATCGAATCTTGACTGGCAAAGAGTTCAAGCGTTCAAACATGCAATGGGTCTTTTGATATCAAGAACATTTAGCATATAAATTTACCCACGACATCCTACTTCGACAGGGTAGCACCAAACTTACCATCCTTTTCCCCCTACAGCTTTAACATAGATCACTGTATTTCAGTTTCTTTCCTTCAAAAGCCACATTGGTTCCTTTTTTTGTGTTTTTGGAT